>VYWZ01000057.1:0-14391 GCA_008711595.1 Fusarium xyrophilum | reverse complement strand
TGGCCGGTTTCTGGGGGTGGCCGGTTTCCCCGTATCCGACGTTACCCTGCAACTTTTCATCACCACACAACTGGGAGGGAGGGAATTCATTCTTCCCCTACGATCACGACATTAGCACGACATCGCCAACGCCTTCTTTGGTGTTCAATTAGATTGAAGACAGACAAAGGCGAGAGTCGAAGACACCCACAGACGAGCAAAGGCGGAATAGCCTGCGGGAAGTTTCGTCACTGAGCCAATTGACTGCATCTCATCCCAATTCTCACAGCTTGGTGACAGCCTCATTCTCGAGCAAGACACTGCAATACAACATTTTCAAAGACCTAACCATTATCGGTTTACAAGCAAACCCTAAGACTCGGGGCTGAAAGTGCAGTCACGCTTCACCAGAATTCCGTTTGACGCCGCGTCAAAAATCCCAGTCGATCCGGTGACACCGATCACAACCAAGGTATCATGACCAGGCAACACAAACCTGTTGTCAGCTTCCTCGGCCCCGTGGCCTCATACACCCACCAGGTAGAGCCTATCCTATAGTTGTCCCCTATAGCGACGACCGCATGGCACTAGCCTTGACTGACCTGGCTCCATAGGCTGTCCGTCAGGCCTTTTCTGAGTCAACATGGGAATTCTCCCCTGCAGTTACTATTGACGGTAGGTTCTAGCCAATGCACCGCAGTCGGGATGTCCGTACTGACTTTCCTGGCAAAGACGTATTTGACCAGGTCCAAAGTGGCCAGGTGCAAGCTGGCGTTGTGCCGTTTGAGAACTCCACCAATGGTTGTGTGAGCTTCACTTTGGACAATCTGGCTGACAGAACGAACCAATATACAGATATCACTGTCGATGGCGAGACATACGTCGACGTTCACCACTGCCTTGTTGGTCACAAGAGCCCTGTGCCAGCTGTCGAAGACATTGCTGAAGGGTCCGGTACTTGCACCCCGACAGCGACAGACCCGTCACCTTCAAAACCGCGGTCCAGGCCCCTGGCGAGCCTCAAGCACATTCAACGCTTATATTCGCACCCCCAAGCATTTGGCCAGTGTACCGCTTTCATCTCCACATATCTCAAAGGTGTCGAAATTTACGAAGTCAGCTCAACTAGCAAGGCAGCTGAAATTGTCAGTAAGGACACAACGGGTACCTGGGCCGCCATCTCAAGCGAGCTCGCCGCCAAACTTCATGGTCTCGATTTTCTGGGAAAGTCGATCGAGGACAGAGAGGATAACACGACCCGCTTCTTCGTAATTGGTAAAAATGCTTCAGGCCCGAAGGACCTTGAGATAACCGAAAAAGCTGTTGCTGAGAAGGGAAGCAAGTCGCTTGTCTCTTTCACGGTACCTCACACATCGCCTGGGGCTTTGGCGGATGTGCTGAGCTGCTTTCGGACATTCGACATCAACTTGACCAGCATCAACACTCTGCCGAGCCTCGTGAAACCATTTCAGTACATTTTCTTTATTGAATTCGAAGGTCACAAATATGTCGATCCCCAAGGCCGGGTCAACGGTGCACTGGAAAAAATCAGCCGTGTGGCCGAGAGTTGGAGGTGGCTTGGAAGCTGGGAGAGATACATATAACTTTAACAAAAGCAACAAACGAATTATTCACCAATTCCATGGTATACGTGCATTCACTTTAACGACCAGCAGCACCTATTGTATACACGCGATGCACAAGGCAGCATGAAGAGTCGCGACGAACTCCCCGCCAGAACAGAGCAATAGCCCCAGAAGCTTTGGAGAACTCCCCGTGAGCCCAGTGGGGCTGATTGCGTGGTCTCTAATGTCGCCCTGGCAGGTCTTTCTTTAGGGCCTGGGTGCATTGAAGATCACTCACTGCCCTGTATTTTTGTACCGCCATCGGGCCGTCCCACGTCAAAGACAAAAGCTTTGTAAACGGAACATCGGTCGCTTATCAACGTCTCACTTTTGCATTACCTTGATTACCTTTATGTATACTTGCACAAGACCACCACCATGATCCCCTCTTGTGCAGGGTGACACCCATGGACATACGCGAACATGTTTGCCAATGCTGAGTTTATGCTATCAAATCCAATTCAGGCACTTGCAGGACACAACTCACAGCAACGGAAAATAACATGCGTTTTTTGAGATTCATAAGATTGGTCTGGATCAGGCTTGACCCAGCCGGCGTGGGGCGGGTCGGAGGAATTGACCCTAGGGAAAGCTCTGCAAAGTCACTAAGGGCAGGGATCAGAAAAACGAAGGGCCCGTTAAAGCCTTGGGGGACTGTGGGACGGGCTCAAAAAGCATCAATGAGGAGCGAGAAAACTCGGATACTTGAGAGATATCTCGTCTTAGTTGCCCCAGCAAAGACCACTATCGACCAACATGACGTACACGCCGCATGCGCAACACTCAGAGGGAGACCACTAAGGGTCGTTGATGGGCCAAACGCCCAGGTTCAAGGTGGGAGGATCTAACCGGGTTAGTAATAGCCTACGGACCATCGCTTCAAGCAATTACCATCGGGCGATGGTCCGGAAGCTCTCCAGCAAACTCTGTGAGAACCTGAGTAGGTACCTACTGTGCGCCTGGGCATCTCGAATACCTTTTAATGGCTTGATCTGCTCTTTCGTATCCTTGGAGATTTACTCTTCTTCTCATCCTTTCTGCTCTTCCTCCAGCTTAATGTTGCAGCGACAACACTTGACTGCTATATCTCCCTTTTACTCTTGGTTCTTTATCCCAAAATGGCGCTCCGCCCTATCTTTACTGCCACGCACCCACGTGCATGCTCTACGGCCTTTGAGCGGGTATGTTCAGCCCCCCGAAATCCCATGATCATGTCGCCTTGCCAGTGTTGGATTGGAATTGTCATGCTAACTCTCGTTATTTGACAGGTCTTCATGGCCCGCCGCGATATCCTAGAGAGTGTTCACGAACCTTTTGGAGATGCCTTCTACTATGGTCCTGAGATCCTCAGTGATCGTTTCAGAAACGACACTGCCACTCGCGAGCAGAGTGGTTTCTCGCAAAAGACCTACAAAGACGTCCTCAACGAGGTCATGGATGCGGGCAAAGATGTTAGTGTAATCTCCTCTCCATTCTCATCATGGTTCATGCGATCATCCGAACCCCCCGAACTCCCCGCCACTCCCCGCCTTGTCGAATGAGGGGAACTGCAAGCCAAACAAGAAACATGTGCCACGGCCAAGTTTTTTTTTATCTGCAGTATACGTTCGATTGACGAATGATGGCCATGAATGTGCATATCAATGTTACATGTCGTATTCTTATCATTCTATCGCCATTGGCGGGAATCGCATCATGAGACAGACACTCATCAAATTGATGCAATGTTCTGACACCTCCTCCTAGGGCAAGCGAATCTTCATCAAGGACATGGCCTACTACCTCATGGCCCCAGACAACAAGCCTACCAAGGTTGCACCGTCTCTGGGAGAGGAAGAGCCCGGCAACCCAACGGTTCTGCCACTAGAGGTCCTGAAGCAATTCCAATTCACCTTCCTCATCCGCCACCCTCGCCGAGCTATCCCCTCATACTACCGTTGCACGGTGCCGCCTCTGGACGAAGTCACTGGTTTCTATGACTTCATGCCCAATGAGGCCGGCTACAAGGAGCTCGTGCGTTTCTTTGATTTCCTGATCAAGGAGAACATCGTCGATAAGGACAACCTCGTTGTTATCGACGCGGATGATCTTCTCGATAACCCCGAGAAGACCATTCGTCTCTACTGCGAGAAGACGGGCATTGACTTCAAGCCCGAGATGCTTGAGTGGAATGACGAAGATTGCAACTATGCGGCCGTTGCCTTCCAGAAATGGAATGGCTGGCACAACGATGCTATCAGGAGCTCGGCTCTGAGGCCTCGTACTCATCACCAGGTACGTCAAAACGATTTCTTATAATCGTACCCTCCCCATTATCCCTCCACCTGTTGGTCTGTAACAACATCCACAGTTCGTTCGCGCTTCTTGTGGTAGGGTGGAAGAAAGGCTGACATTGCTAACTAAAGAAGACGATGACCACCGAGTCTGAAGATAAGGAATGGACCGCCAAGTATGGTCCTGAGGCGCAAAAGGTCATCCGCAAGACGGTCGAGGATAACGTAGCTGATTACGAGTACCTGAAGCAGTTTGCGCTACCTATCTAACTTAATTGGCTATGTGCTCGCTCTGCTTCTTCAGGGGTTGCTTTTTCTCTCTCTACGGTTTGGACCTGTTCTGGCGTTTCCACCCTCTGTCAGATCGGACGTTTGCACCTGGTGACGAGCCGGGGTAATGAATGATTTATGAGTCTTTGGATATAGTTGATGGTACAGCTATTATGGTACAGCGACTTTGGCACCACGCCACCTGATGAATATATACATGCTCCTTCATCTACAATCCTTTGCCAACTGTCTGGGGAATGTTTTTCCTAAGTCTCTAGACACTCGATGACACACCTTTCCATATGGCCCAACCCGATGGAGTCCAAAATATACATTTTATACAATGGAGGTAGAACACGTATGATAATGACCGAAGTGGGAGAGCCTGGGTGTTCGTGGAAGACTCAATCTCCAACCCAACCACCGTCTATGCCGTCTCCTGGGACTTTCTGTTCATTTTAGTCCTCTCTTTGAGTTCTTCATTCAGCCACTGGCTCCGGTGCCTTTTCCTGACCCTCATTCTTCTCGGGCTCGTTCGAAATGTAGCTCGGCTTTCCGAACAGACCATGTGTAACGTTTCCAGACCACTTCTGTGCGTACTCTTTGTCCTGATCGTTTGCCCAGCTCACCTTGACGTCCAAAAGCTTCTTCTCAGCGCCCTCGGCATCTTCTGATAGAACGATTTTGTTACCGCGGCCAGTACCGCTCAGAACAGACGCTATGTCGGCAATGGAGTTCGGCTTCTGGGCGTTGAGAGCAATGCCGCGCTCTTTTCTGGTTAGGATGGGGCGATGATTCATGTTACCCTTCTCCTTCTGCTGGGCCACTCGCTTGCGGTCGGCTTCACTGAACTCTTCGGGGTTCTTATATCGGAAGTCGTCGTCCCATGCTACCTCGTGCAGGTGCTTCAACTCACGCAATTTTTGGAAAACAGATCGACCAATGGAACCTTGCCCGGCGGGGAAGGAGATATGTGCGAAGGGAGACCAGTAGTCTTTTCGAAGTTTGGCGGGTTTTGTCTTTTTGCCATTGAATGGGAGTTGCTTAAGATCGTGGAAACCCTACGACAGTAAGTTAGCACATCTATGCAGCTTATAAGAAACTATATATAATTGAACTCACGTTTAGCGTCTTATCAAAGCTGTAAATAATTTGGTTCGTCCTTCTGTGGCCGAATACCCAAATATCCTCCCCATGTCCCTCAGGTGGAGGGAATCCTCTGCCATCCTTCTTCTTGCCGAAATGGCCGTGTCGCACCCATATCCGTACGTAGCTGGGCAATTGGCCCAGTCGAGATGTCGGTGCCGTGTTCATGGTCGCCCACTGTGAAGTTGAGATGGCCTTGATACTGGAGACTGATGGGGAAAAAATGCCAGTAAGACCGGTTCAATCACGGACGAGCAAACGGTCACGTGATATTGGAATAATATGCTGGGACTGTTTTATTCTACAATCATCTCAACTTATCATTTAACCTATCAAATCTGACTGTTATCATCCATAGTTTGTGCTTAGACTTTGTGGTATCAAAAGACTCTCATGCAATTGAAATCTTGGTCTTTCTAGCCGTTTCACCTCGAAGCCTGGAAGTCGGCAACTGCAACTTCAGGTATCCAACGGTCTTAGCTACCATTTTCGGAAAAGCATAAGCAGATCAGACTGACCACAACAGCTGATAAGATAAGAAGAATTCAACCAATAAGCTCTCAGTGTGGACCTTCCAGGCTTGACCTTGCTCCAATGACGTAGAAGAATCCGGAAGCTACCAGAAGCTGGCTGGAGGTTTTCATGAGCTTGTGTTCGATGTTACTTGATCTTGCTGGATCCTACCATCAAGATCTCGATACTTTATTATCCTCCGCCAGACGCTTCCATGGAGTGACTTGATCATTCCATGAGATCCACCCAATTCGTGAATAAATTCACCTCTTGATCCTCGGTCTTCCGGATCACTTTATTTCTCCTGTGCATTAAGAGTACAGCAAGCAACTATACCCCACAACATCAAACGATACCCAATCTTCCCAAGTCAGAAAACCTGACATCGCCCTTCTCTTACATACATGCTACGCTAATAACTGGGCAACACTACTGAACTGTACGACTGAACATACACAAATAATTCTCTTGTTTCAACTACCTATCGTTTACACTCTCACTACAACACAACACCGCAATCATGAATAGCCGCATGGACTTCACAGACCGTGCCCAAAAGGCCGTTGAGGATGCCATGGCCTTGGCTGAACAATACGGCCACTCTCAGCTTGCACCGGTTCATCTCGCTGTGTCTCTGCTCGACCCTCCCCCGGACCCTTCCAAGGATCAACAGAACGGTCCTCCTCCCACAAGCACACTCTTCCGACAAGTCGTTGAGCGAGCACATGGCGACCCTCAACTCTTCGACCGAGCCCTCAAGAAAACCCTCGTTCGACTCCCAAGTCAAGACCCCCCGCCTGAGCATGTCTCTTTGGCACCCCAGTTCCACAATGTGCTAAGAAAGGCCATGGAACTGCAGAAGGTACAGAAGGACACATACATTGGCGTGGACCATCTCATCACTGCCCTTTCTGAGGATTCAACCATCCAAGGACCTCTTAAGGAAGCCAACATTCCCAAGCCCAAACTGGTACAAGAAGCAGTACAGGCTATTCGGGGAACAAAGCGAGTCGACAGCAAGACGGCTGATACTGAAGAGGAGAATGAGAACCTGGCAAAGTTCACCATTGACATGACTGAGATGGCCCGCGAGAAGAAGATCGACCCCGTCATCGGCCGAGAGGAAGAGATTCGCAGAGTTGTCAGAATTCTCTCTCGACGAACCAAGAACAACCCTGTCCTCATCGGTGAGCCCGGTGTAGGAAAGACCACAGTCATCGAAGGACTGGCACAGCGAATTGTCAACCGTGACGTTCCTGATAACTTGAAGTCATGCAAGCTCCTTTCACTTGACGTGGGTGCACTTGTCGCTGGCAGTAAGTATCGTGGAGAGTTCGAAGAAAGAATGAAAGGTGTATTGAAGGAGATTACCGAGTCAAAGGATGTCATCATTCTTTTTGTCGATGAAATCCACCTTCTCATGGGCGCTGGTTCGTCCGGTGAGGGAGGCATGGATGCTGCCAACCTTCTCAAGCCCATGCTTGCCCGTGGCCAGCTACATTGTATCGGTGCCACTACACTTGCTGAATATCGTAAGTACGTTGAGAAGGATGCTGCCTTCGAACGTCGATTCCAGCAGGTTATTGTCAAGGAACCCAGCATCCCTGAGACGGTCTCTATCCTTCGAGGTCTCAAGGAGCGATATGACCGTCACCACCGAGTCACTATTCTCGACAGCGCTCTCGTAGCTGCCGCTAATCTGGCTGCCCGCTATCTTACATCCCGACGACTGCCTGACTCGGCCATCGATCTTGTCGATGAGGCTGCTGCTGCCGTTCGTGTTGCTCGAGAGTCTCAGCCCGAAATTATCGACTCTCTCGAGCGCAAGCTTAGGCAGCTTATGATCGAGATTGCGGCTCTTGAGAAGGAAAAGGACGAAGCATCCCAGACTCGTCTTGCTCAAGCTAAGAAGGATGCCAAGAACGTGGAAGAGGAGTTACAGCCTCTCCGTGAGAAGTATCAGAGCGAGATCAAGCGCAGTGAGGAGATCCACCAAGCCAAGCTCAAGCTCGATGATCTCGAGAAGCGCCTTGAGGATGCCATGAATAACTCTGAGCATGCCAAGGCCGCCGATCTCAAGTATGGTGCCATCCCCGAACAAGAGGCTGTCATCAAGGAGCTCGAGGCTCGCAAAGCTGCTGCCGACGCCGCTCTTAACGCTACTGCCCCCACGGACTCTGCTGGCGCCATGGTCACCGACATCGTCACCGCAGATAATATCAACGAGATTGTCGCTCGATGGACTGGTATTCCGGTCACTCGCCTGCGTACCTCCGAGAAGGAGAAGCTCATCCACATGGAAAAGGTGCTCAGTGAGGTTGTTGTTGGCCAAAAGGAAGCTGTTCAATCTGTCGCCAACGCGATTCGACTCCAGCGTTCTGGGCTTAGCAATCCCAATCAGCCGCCGAGCTTCCTTTTCTGTGGTCCATCGGGTACCGGAAAGACCCTTCTGACCAAGGCCCTGGCCGAATTCCTGTTCGACGACGCCAAGGCAATGATCCGCTTTGATATGTCTGAGTACCAGGAGAGACATGCACTGAGCCGCATGATTGGTGCACCTCCTGGCTACGTTGGACATGATGCTGGTGGTCAGCTCACTGAGGCTCTTCGCCGCAAGCCATTCTCAATCTTGCTCTTTGACGAGGTTGAGAAGGCTGCCAAGGAAGTCCTCACTGTCCTTCTCCAGCTCATGGACGATGGACGTATCACTGACGGTCAAGGCAGAGTCGTAGACGCCAAGAACTGCATCGTGGTTATGACCTCTAACCTGGGTGCGGAATACCTTGTTCGACCTGGCGTGAAGGAGGGTCGTGTCGACCCCGGTACTCGCGAGTTGGTCATGACCGCCCTACGCAATTACTTCTTGCCTGAGTTCCTCAACCGTATCAACTCGGTTGTGATCTTCAATCGTCTCACACGGAGTGAGATTCGTAAGATCGTCGATATTCGGCTTGGCGAGATCCAGAAACGACTCGAAGACAATGGCAGAAAGGTCCATATCGACGTGTCGAAGGAAGCCAAGGATTACCTTGGAAATAGCGGGTACTCACCGGCTTATGGTGCTCGGCCTCTCTCTCGCCTCATCGAGAAGGAGGTCCTGAATCGTCTTGCTATTCTCATCCTGCGCAATAATATCCGCGATGGCGAATGCGCACGTGTTAAGCTCATTGATGGCAAAATTGTTGTGCTTTCCGACCATCCCGACAGTGAACTTGGAGAGGATGAAGATATGGTTGATGAGGATGATGCAGTCGATGAGATGCTGGAAGACATGGATCAGGACATCTACGACTAAGCGATTTCATGTAAAAACTGGTGGTTGAAGGAGCACTGATGGGTGGTTATATTGTTTTATGGACGAATTTGATGATTGCATGACGGAGTTGAGGCTTTTTGGTGTTTGTACTGAAGCTCAATATATTTAGCTACTGGATTATAAACAATGGGAACAAAAATTCAAATTATCTTTGTTATCTTGTAACATGCTCTGACTTAATCCATACAATGTTGTCCTGAATGGAAACGCGGATAGCTCACACTTGATCTATCCGTTTCGGTTTGCCCGAGTAAACACTGCGGTAAGTAGAATATCTCTCTTTATAGAGACACATCTAGTCTGGAAATCGTCATTCAAACTGAAACCTTTCTTCGCTATCATGCTGGCCCAAGAAACACGGGACCCTCTCCAATCCAGCCGAAATCATCAATGATCATGGACCAGTCAATTCCTTGGAGGGGATCGATGGTAGTGTCCATAGTCTGTTCTTGGCCATTGATGTCTGTTTTAGCATTGGCATTGCCCTCGTTATTATCACCGTTGTTGTTCCCCGGGAACCTTTGTTCTAGATGCCACATGTGAGCAACCCCAATCCATCGAACTAAGAGTGTAGACTTACGAAAAGCATCAGTGCCCTTTTGTGTACCATCTGTGATATTCTTGGCCTCCTGTAACGCATTCTTGAAGGCCGTGAGACACCAGTACGATGTGGCAGCACCTATACGATCCGGCCATGCACCAACAGGAATGTCCCACTTAGGGAGTAAATGCCTTACAGACCAGAAAGTCTCAAGAATGATGGAACCTCGTGTGGGGAGGTCATTATCACGAACTGAGCAGGTTTTCAGAAGGGATAGAACCTGCGCAGCGACAACTTCAGTGTCTGAGGATGAGAGATGTTGCGGAGCAGCAGTGGAGTGTAGCGTGGATAGGAGGATGCAGCTGGCATCGACTAAAGCACGATAGACCCAGTGGGGGCTGTGTGTAAGTAGTTGGCACGTCGATTCGAGTGTGAGGGCCGTGTTAACAAGATTCTGCGAGGTACTGTATGTGCGGAGAGTATTGAGGGTGAAATTAGGACGCTGGTCAGAGGGTGAGATATAGTAGTAAGCCTGGACTTCGAGTTGAGCAACGAGCATTATGAAACGAGAGAACTCTGGATGGAAGTTTTTAGTAATTACTTTAGATGCAAGGTAAGGGTGTTACCGGGAGCCTACCTGTTTCGACACGGGTGACGAGGGGTCTTAGAAGCTCAAACTCATCTTCCCACATCTTGACGATGGTTTCAGGAATCCCATTGTTTGCTGCTATCTGGGCAGACATGGCTGTATGTAACCTATTTGAAAACTTTTGTAGCTCAAAAAAGGTCAGTAACTCCGGCGCAAGACTATCTTTGATGGTGTCTTTGCACTTGGTGTCATTATGCTGGAGAAAGGGAGGCGGATGCCCATTGCCTGTAGATACTCTGCACATTATCAGCAATCTAGGCTACACTGTCATTACAAGGCCAGACAAACCTTTGGGCGAGAATACAACAGAACACCCACGTTATAGATGCCTCGTAGTCGGTGCATGTCATGTGCTGGCGTTCACCAATTAAGAAGCTAGGATGAGATCCTCGGCCAGTGTGTAGGCCGAGAAGCATGCAAGCATTGAGGGCGCTGCTTATGAAATTAGGCGATGGATCAGTGACAAACCTAATGGTCGGGAATGGCCAAGTGCAGATTATCAACAGAGTCTGAATAGACTCGAGGTCTAGTGTAATGGCTTGAAGCAGGCCCCAAACGTCGCGGTTAAGAGAGTCGAGCAGTAAGGTTACAAGTTGTTCATCTTTGGCATATCGACGACAAGCTGTTGATATCACTGTCCAGAAGAGAGTTGCTGATGCTTCGAAGCATTCATCTGGGTCTTTCTTCCTCAAGATGGGCAGATAGGGATGATAGCATTGCAAATACCTGCACCTGTCAGCCGTCCTGCTGCTAGCATCAGTCCGAGGGAGTCTTACTTCTCAAAGTACCAATCAATATCCTGTCCTGGCACCAACTTACCACCTAGCATGCGGGATTTTGTAGGCTCTGTCTTTTCGAGCAGCGTTGCTGATGGCACGAACGACTGGGGTTGCTGAGGGCTTTGCAGGTTGCTCGACAATGAAAAGACGGCACCATTTGTGGCCGGAGGCACTTGGGATGGTTGTGTAGGAAACACAGTTCCGTTTCTTTGAGAGGATGACGGCGATTCTGCGTTACTCTTGGGCTGTACAACTTCTTTGATGGATCTGAGCTCTTGTTCCAGAAGCTCGAGTTTACTACATATTGTCAGTATCACTCACTTAATTGTTCAGAAGAAAATACAAGAGTCATTTCGTAGTAATGCTGTCAGACGATTACCTTCTCCTTGTCACTCTCTTATGCGATCTATCGTATACGCACGGAATTTGTAACTTGGCGCATCGTTGACATGGCTGTCCCGTGACAGGACTCGCTCGACACCGCACCTAGCCCAGATTCAGCATTAACCATACGCAACTCAGCTCAGCCGAGACAACTCACCTTTGAATCACGACAACTGATACAGGCTACATTTCGTCTAATTTTGTTTTGCGGTGAGTCTGGCGCTCGTGTGAGGCCTGGGCCGGAAGTCGACGCGGGTGACTCGTCTGATGATGGTGTTGGAGCCATCAATTTGCATTATTATAACACAGAGCGGACGATACGGTAGCTTGTAACCTTGATTGAATTATATCATTTAATTAGGTTCACAGTAATAAAATTTTATGAGTTGTCGATGAGTCACTTGAGATGGAGATGGAGATGGTTGAAGAAGTCTGTCAATTAGTCCAGTGGTCGAGTTGCGTTCTACTATCTTGAATGTCTGACGTCACGTGTACAGCGTTTAGTCGGCGCTGGGGGATACAGAATACCTTCCTACTATAGGTAGGTCTAGTTAAGCGAAAATTCGATAGGGAAGTAGAGGAGGGAAATCCTAGTCCTCCTGATTTAATTAGTGTTGAATTCTATCTACGTCTCTCTTTTCATACATTACACCATTGCATCAGAGACCGAACAAACTGACATGAAACTTGACCTCAAGCTTTCTTGGTTTGTTCAGACCTCTTTGGGGCGGTCTTCTTGAGCACTGGTTTTTCTGACTTTAGCATAACACCGACCAGCTTCCACAGTACCCAGGCGAAACCTAGCGAAACTGCGATTGCCGTGCCTGACCTGATTGTATCTATGCCCTCAAGCTTAAGGACAGGGACAGTGACACGGTGCATAAGTTTGCTCGCGCCCTCTGGTTGAGGAGTCACGTGCCAGAAGGCAGTGTCTCGAGGGAAAAGATTGTCATAGCCAATATGGAGACGATCAAACGGGTTCTCCAGCGTCTCCTCCCCTGAGGAGCATGCCCAGAAGACAGCAGGATAGGGAATATCGACCTCGGCTTGGTCAGTCACTGAAGGCTTAAGGTATCGCAGGTGAAGAGGGATTTCAACATTCCACGGCTGCCTTGCTCCGGAGGGAGGTGGCGCGAGCTCAAGCAGAATACTGGACCCCCATGTCTCAGTGGTATATGCTGGTGCTTCCAAGTCCACGGGTAGAGTTGTGTATCGCAAAGCTGTCAAGTTCTTGGAGGCCAGGAACGGATCGTCTCCTAGTTGATAACGATCCGCAAATATGACCTTGGGTAATGTCAAGAATGCGTATGGCGTACACTCGCCCTCAGCGCTTGGAGGCTTGTTAGAGCTGAAGCTGAGCTGAAGAGATGGGTGAAGGCCTGTGGGGGTGAGGAATCTAGATGTAAATACAGATTCATCTCGACGATGTCGGGCTGGGAAAGTGAAGATGGTTGGCGAAGGCTTTTTCTTGTCACCAAGTACGGATAGAACGCCAGCGACACCAAGCTCGTTCTCCTTCATGTTTGGTTGCGAGCCGTCGTTGACGAAAATGCCAACTTCAACCCTTCTTTCAGTTGATGCAGGAACAGCAACGGTTTGGGGTCGAAGAGGCCATAACGCAGAAGCGACAAGAGCCTTTGAAGATTTGTCAAAGGATAAGTCCAAGCTGGTCGCGGTCAACAGGCTTCGTAGTCGGGCATTACAAACAGTGTCCAGTTCAGGACAGAACTCCTGAGAGCTAATAGTAATGAAGGAGTGTAGATCTTGCAGTGTTTGATGAAATGAAAAGTTCGGGGCTGTGGAGGTAGCTGGTTGCTTAAACTCAGTGAAAGCCTATTACTGGTGAGCATCTTGTTAGTCAGTTGGCTTATGGAACTCACCTCTGGCTTTGAACAGGCTAGTGGCCCAAACCTCTGGAGCCAGCCGCAAAGTTTTGTTCTATAATGCTGGATTAGTGTTTCAAGTGGCCGCAACTCGAGATCACAACGTACGGGTTACATGAGTTTGGTGATTCCGGAGTCACGTAGACATGAAGCCCAGGCGAAATTCGTGAAGTGAAAGGGTCGAGTGTCTCGGATTTGACAGGGCTAGCCCATCTGATATGAAGAGCCTCATACTCTTGAAGTATGTCGGTGAGCTCACTAGGTAACTCGTCCAAGGGGATAGTGAGTCTATCCTGACGGACTGACTCGATTTGAGGCCCAAGCAATCCAGCTTCTTGGTTGTCCAACTCTTCAGGATCAAGGGTGTAGTCGTTGTGGATAAACGTGACACGCTCACGCATCATGGTGGTAGTTGATGCTTGCTCCTGACTGTGGCGTGTGTTGGCCAAGTGGAAGCAACAAAACTTAGGACCTCGATCCTAAATGACAGAAAGCCTTAGGTAAACTTGGCATAGATTTAGAAAATCTTAGACTAAATATTTACTTTAAGCAGTTTGGTTCAATGCCAGAAGTCTTTTTGCGCTCCGAGGGTTGCTTACCTAGGTATACAAGCTGTCTCTTAGCTTAGTTTAGGCTATGAGCTAGCGAATGAAATAACTGTTTTATGTTTCTGCCTTGTTTATGAATTGCTTCGTAGTCGCGCTCGGTGTGTGAATTGGTTGACAGATGTCCTCCAGGGTTTTGTGCATTAAGCCATTTTAGGCGAAAGTCAATACCTTAGTAAGCAAGGACAGTAAAGCAGGGACCTGTTGAACCGAATTGTGCTTGTTCATTGACTGTTCTAGCTAGCTGACGAGGTATAAATGGGTTTACGTTGCACTATGCCTAATTGAGAAGTGGCCGGTCAGGTGACCTAGCTACTTCTGGTTTTGCAGCTTGAAAGGTGCAATTGCGTTGCTAATCAGGCTGTTGTGGGTTTAACAGTAGTGGTTAGGTGTGACCGTTACACTCTCATTAAGATAAGTATATTATC
>VYWZ01000051.1:0-49466 GCA_008711595.1 Fusarium xyrophilum | reverse complement strand
CTAAGGTTTAGAATTAATAATTATAAAAAAAACTAACTTACTAAATCTATAGCTATAACCCACTAAATAACCAAAAAAAAAAATAAAAAAAAAAATATAGCCCGGATTCAACAGATCAACAAGAAAAAAAAAAGAGGACCCTGCAACAAGCGACATCCCCAAAGAAAACACAGGCAGAAGTTCTCCCTCAACTGGCTGGTTGATCAAATTCAACTACATTACCCCTTACCGTCTCGAGACATTGGACGTCCATCTGGTCGGCCGAGGAATTCCCCATTTTGGCAATTGAGTTGCTCAAGAGAGATATCACCGAAAAAAGTCATTAGGCAAGACCACCAATTGTTGGCTCTCAAAAAGTGAGTGAGTGAGCTGGGTTTCCGTTCATCTGGTCCAAAAGTTGCGTGGGAAACCTGGCGCGAGCGGTGGCTAGTGATGTACCGAGAGGTGGGCCGACAGGGGTAAACATCCCGCCCCTCGATGTACTGTACCTGAGGTACCCGCTACTTGAACCCCAAGCAGCGGTCCTTGCAGTTGCAGAGGCGTCAACCCCAAAAAGTTTTTTTGGGTGTGGTGAGACCTCAAGCAGGACCCGACAGGACATAGCACCGCGGTGAATTGGTGCTGCAGCTGCCCACTGCTTGCTGAGAGAAGCCTCATCGACCCTTGAAAGTCAACCCAAAACCAAAAACCCCAAGCCCAGTCCAGCTCTCACTTGCCCACCTCCCACCTCACCAGAGACGTTCAGTCATTCCTCTTGATTTCTAGGTCCCGTCCCATCCACTCACTCCCCTCCCCCTCGTCTTGTCTCGTCTCCGACTTTGTCTCCTTCAACTGACGGATCTTCTCGACCGTTCTTTCTACTCATCTCAATTCCTTCCCCATCGTCCTCTTCATACATCACCCTCCACACCCACCTAATTCCTTTGAGCCAACGTCTCCCCTGAGAGCTCAGAGCGTTTCCTCTCCCCAGCAGCTGACACCTTATTTGGTTCCTCCAGCGCTTTAAACCTTCAATTCTCCCGCCTCTACCCACACCGTTCAAGTTCGATATTCACAATGGCTCCCGCTTCCTCCAGCAGCCTGTCGGCCAACGACAACATCCAGCGTTTCCCGGCCCCCAGCCGACCTCTGAGCCCTCTTCCCGAGCACGCTCTCTTCACCAACAAGACGCGATGCTTCGTCTACGGTCTTCAGCCGCGAGCCGTCCAGGGCATGCTCGATTTCGACTTCATCTGCAAGCGCTCTAAGCCCTCGGTCGCCGGTATCATCTACACTTTCGGTGGTCAGTTCGTCAGTAAGATGTATTGGGGAACCAGCGAGACTCTTCTGCCCGTCTACCAGCAGGTTGACAAGGCAATGAGCAAGCACCCCGATGTCGACGTCGTCGTCAACTTTGCTTCTTCCAGAAGTGTGTACAGCTCCACCATGGAGCTTATGGAAAACCCTCAGGTCAAGACCATTGCTATTATTGCTGAGGGTGTTCCTGAGCGAGTAAGTACATGCCGATTGTCGTGTACCGAAAAAAAAAACCAACTAACAATTCCTCTCTAGCGAGCTCGTGAGATCGCCCACGTCGCGAAGAAGAAGGGCGTTACCATTATCGGACCTGCTACGGTCGGTGGTATCAAGCCCGGCAGCTTCAAGATTGGTAACACTGGTGGTATGATGGACAACATTGTTGCCTCCAAGCTTTACCGTAAGGGCTCCGTTGGCTATGTCTCCAAATCTGGCGGTATGTCCAACGAGCTCAACAACATTATTTCCCAGAACACCGACGGCGTGTATGAGGGTATCGCCATCGGTGGAGATAGATACCCCGGTACCACTTTCATTGACCATCTCCTGCGATACCAGGCCGACCCTGAGTGCAAGATCCTTGTCTTGCTCGGTGAGGTCGGTGGCGTTGAGGAGTACAAGGTTATTGATGCTGTTGAGCAGGGTATCATCACCAAGCCCATCGTTGCCTGGGCCATTGGCACTTGCGCCAGCATGTTCAAGACCGAAGTTCAGTTCGGCCACGCTGGTTCTTTCGCCAACTCTCAACTTGAGACTGCCAAGATGAAGAACGAGAAGATGAAGGAGGCCGGCTTCTACGTGCCCGCTACCTTCGAGGATCTTCCCGCCACTCTCAAGGAAGTGTATGACAAGCTTGTCTCCCAAGGCACTATTGTTCCCCAGCCTGAGCCCGTTGTTCCCAAGATCCCTCTCGACTACTCTTGGGCCCAGGAGCTCGGTCTCATCCGAAAGCCTGCCGCCTTCATCTCCACCATCTCCGATGATCGTGGCCAGGAGCTTCTCTACGCTGGTATGCCCATCTCCGACGTTTTCAAGGAGGATATCGGCATTGGCGGTGTCATGTCTCTGCTGTGGTTCCGCCGCCGTCTGCCTTCATACGCTTCCAAGTTCCTCGAGATGGTTCTCATGCTCACTGCCGATCACGGTCCCGCCGTTTCTGGTGCCATGAACACCATTATTACTACCCGTGCTGGTAAGGACTTGATCAGCGCCCTCGTTTCTGGTCTCTTGACCATCGGCTCCCGATTTGGTGGTGCCCTCGATGGCGCCGCTGAGGAGTTCACCCGTGCCTTCGACAAGGGTCTCAGCCCCCGTGACTTCGTCGACAGCATGCGCAAGGCCAACAAGCTCATCCCCGGTATTGGACACCGTATCAAGTCCCGAAACAACCCCGATCTCCGAGTTGAGCTCGTCAAGGAATATGTCCTCAACAACTTCCCTAGTCACAAGCTCCTTGACTACGCTCTTGCTGTCGAGACTGTCACCACCTCCAAGAAAGATAACCTGATTCTTAACGTTGATGGTTGCATTGCTGTCTGCTTCGTCGATCTTGTCCGCAACTGCGGTGCCTTCTCCGCCGAGGAGGCTGAAGATTATCTCAAGATGGGTGTTCTCAACGGTCTCTTTGTTCTTGGCCGAAGCATTGGTCTTATTGCCCATTTCCTCGACCAGAAGCGTCTGCGTACTGGTCTTTACCGTCATCCTTGGGATGACATCACCTACCTCCTCCCCAACCTTCGGGAGGCTGGAGCCCCTGGTGCTGAGGGCCGGGTGGAAGTTTCTCTGTGAGAGATGGAGAATGATAATTCAAATGGGAAAGGAAGAAATAAGGCGTCGAGCATTTGATGATTTTGTGCCGGCCTGGACGCGTCGTGGGAAAAAAACGACGGTGTGTATGAGGATTCCAATACAATGTAACTAGTGCTGGAGGCAGCAAGATGGACCTCCATATTACTCGCTTGATTCTATAGACATGAAGGTTGATGTTTGCTATGAGATCATTTCGCGTCACATGCTTGATGTGTCATGATGAACATGATATGGTGGTTCGAGAACCCTCGTCTTTGTAATTCGAATCACTCTTCCTGTCAACCCGAATTCCTTTTAGGTGTGTGGAGCGTTCGTCAGCTCCCGAGTCTTTGATGATATCGATCATATCTTCAGGGAAACATTACGGTCAAAGATGTTAGATTAAGGGATGACGAGTCACGGCACCTCAGAAAACCTCTTGAATCAATGAGCACATCTTGGAGAAGACGTCACTTGAAGTGTGTGTATTTCTGCAACGGATGACTTAACTCACGTGGTTCGTCACGAGAAGTACACTCAGGGTGGTCACATGACATGTTCCCAAAATGGTTTGGCCTACCCAGTGATTTTGACGCCGATTCTTGAGCTCATGCTTCTTTGACGACGACCGACGAAACGTGAACGGCGGGTTTAGTGTTTCTTTCTGGGGCTTCTTCGATTCCAATTGCAGGCCATCTTGGTAGGTAGCCCTCATCTCCCACTGATAAGTAGATCTCGCTCACACAAAGCACAGATCCTCCGCTCCATTTTCTTCCAAGGATCAACCACTACAACCACCTCCAACAATGTCTTTCTTCCGCATCACCCTTCATCGCTCCGCCATCGGTCTTCCTGAGCGCACAAGAGGTGTCCTCGCCGCTCTAGGCTTGCGCCGTCGCATGCAGACCGTATTTCATCCCGTTCACCCACAGTTCGCCGGTATGATCCTCAAGGTGAAGGAGCTGGTTCGTGTTGACGAGGTGGATCGCGCACTGAGCAAAAGAGAAGTAAAGGCTGCGCGGACCCCAGATCCCGGGTTTTATGTTGAAAAGGCTGTGCCAAGAATGTAAAAATACGTGATGATACCAAGAAAGAGAAATGGGAGTGTACTATACTGCGATAATCCTTGTACAAAAGCTGGTGCGAGATGGGACGAAACTCCAGCGGTGCGATCAAGACATATCAAGTTTCAATTCACAAATCACTTGAATGGAGGAATGAAATGCAAGGATTTCGCATCAAGACCCTTAGCACCCCTAACACGGTACTCATTACAGATGTATCACCAATACCCCAACTCACAATTACGTGTCTAGCCCTCCTTTATCCCAACCACAAGTCGTACTACCCCAAAATGGGTCATGATGTGAGTGAAACTCCTAGTTCGTCTCTCTCTGCTCATCTACCAGAGTTCAAACCTGATATTGTCCCAATAAAACAGTCTCAAGTGGTGGAGCAGACAGCGCCCAAGGCAAAAGCCCTGGTGTGAAAAACTATGAGTTCCTTGATAGAATGTGCTGTTCAGAAGCTACGAGCTTTGTCAATATACTCCTGGCCGGGAGTCTCGTACTCATTCACAAAATATGTCTCGCAGTTACGTCCTAGCCAGACATTGAACTTTCCTATCTCCTCTCGAAGACGGGACACGGACTGCTGGTCCATGTTGGTCTGCGCCAACAGTTCGGGGAGAGAGACTGGCAGCACCAAGTCAGCAAGAAATTATCTATCATCAGGGGCGAAGGGAAATAGGTACCAATTAGTCGAGCAAGATGCTCAGCGCCATAGACATCGCAGACATTGGTGATTTCTGGGTTCGCCTCAGTGTTCTCCCAGAGCTTCTTGAGCTCCATATACTGATGGCGCTCGAAACTAGTCCCGGTCAGTTGTCTGAACCGTCGAGAAGCGATTAAACTTACCGGTACAGCAAGATTCTGCTAAGAGCCTTCTCGAAGTACTCGCGGAAGCCTGCGACGACTTCTTCCAATATGTCCATGCTAGAAGATCCCTCCTCGCGGTATGGACGCTCATGCGCAAGATAGTCTTCAAATATCTTGGTGACTGGCTTATCGTGAGGAAGAGGGACAAGCTGGTTATTCTTGGTGATGTTCTCCCAATCATCAACCAGCATCGCTTGAATGTGGTCGGGTACTGGGAGTTTAATCATAGGTTTGTTGTGAAAAGCATCCTCCTAAGGCAAGGTTAGTATATGAATGATTATTCGAGCTGTAACACAGCTGGTGGCCGCTGTATAGGCACATGAAATCAGGGAGTGTATATGGGATAAAAATACCGTCTCGAGCTGGTCGCATGAGCGCGGCTTGGGCTTGGCACTAGGCTTGAGGGGCTTCTGACGTGGCTGCTTTGGCTCGTCTTCGACAGTCAGGGGCATATCGTAGCGATCGTCATGGATCAATTTGCCCGATTCTGTTACATAGCGATGGCCACTAGATGGGAGAAGAGCAAGATGGTCCTTGGGTTCTTGGAGCTTGGCCAACTTGACCTGCTTAGCGGACTTGAGAGAATCCACCGACTTGTCAGGCTGAGCCAAGTCAGGAGAGCCCTGAGCATTAGAGACAGGAAAAAAGCCTTGTGGAGCAGAAAGGTCGCCCGTCGGTTCCATGACGCCGCAGTGCCTTGCCGTTGACGAAGGACTGGGGGTGACAGGGGCCAAGTGCTTAAGCAAGGGAAATGTTATGATGGGAGGAAGAAGACTAGGAAGTACAGGAACTTTGAAAACGGTAGAGCAGACAAGAGCTGCGGGAGGGAAAGGATGCAGTGCGTAGAAACGATGCCTCGTCAAAGTGGAATTTTGACGCTGGGACAAGGGCGAGGAGTGACAAGAAAGAAATCATGGAGGGGAAAACGGCAGCGCCATAGGCAGTGTTGGGTGTAGGCGGAGGCTGGATCACAATATAAGGCTCCGTATGGCCCTGGTTCGACCGATCAGATGGGAAACACACTTTGATACAATCACAGCCTTCTCCCCAATTTTGAGATAAGGAGGGATTGGTGAATAGTGTAACAGAGTATATAGATGCTTCTTCCTTCAACCAGTCTCACCAGAGGGCCGACTAGGCCATATTTTGCATATCACCAGTCCAGAACTGCCGGAGAACACTCGCAAAAAGAACAAACAAAGCATTGAGTGGGATGGTCTGGGTAACGTAGCAAGGAATATCAACGAGCAAAGAATTTCTTACCTGTTCCAATTCCCAGTCTTTGCCTCGTCTTCCTCCCCTGCCTCCTTGAACAGTGGCAGAGCCTGATCGCTCCTCGCTGACTCTAGCAGACTCAGCACCACTTCTCAGGCCCTTTTTCGGCTGCTTAGTGCTTCGTTGGATGTTATGCTTCAACTGCGCGTGCAACTGTGCAGCCAGCTCTTTGTGCTCATCGTCGAATGGCCGAATACGGTCTACCAGCACCCAGTCGTCCCAGGTGTTCTTCCACCCCTTGTAATGGACTTTGTACTTGTATCCGTCACTGGGCTTCTCACCTGGCTGAACATCCATGATCTTGGCCTCGTAGAGCATGTCCATGTGGAAACAGAGCACTTTTTCATCTTTGCTGAACGGCGGTGGCGCCGGTTGCTGTCGAGCAGGAGCCATGTCTGTGATGTAAAGAACAAAAAAGAGAAGAAGTAACAAGAGTGGTAAAGAAGTGGTATAAAAGCAAAGTTAACAAAGCACAGATGTAGTTCTCCAAAGTCTAGTCCAGTCCAAAATCGATGAGTGTTGATAATAAGAACAATGGGGTATGGGGATGGATGGATGGATGAGATTGAATGCCCAGATACAGTGCAGGTACAGGTTTCTGTCAACAATTTACGGTAGGGCAGTCACCCGTACTTTGGAGAGGGTAAGGTACACACTTAGTTCGCGTTAGAGAGGGAACAGGGGATGTTCACTGTGACCACGCGACGCGACAGCCCCCCTTGGGTTGGTTCAGAGTCAAAGCTGATGGAAGTACTTGAATGGATGTGATAAGATAAGGGATTTGTTGGTAACAAAGGATTGGATAGTGGAAAGCTAATGCTTACCCCGTAATGTTACTCTGTACACCAGGCTGAATCAGTGGGAGAACACCCCCAGGCCCGCTCTCGAGACATCCAATCCAGATTCGATTCAAGCCAAATTAGGTTCTTGTCACTGGGAAGAGGTCTCGGACCTTTGAAGTTCAATGGAACAGCCATTGGTAAGCCGGCCATCGTCTGTGCTTCTCCTCTCTTTCTTTTTCTGAAACCATCGAGTTCCTTCTCACGGCGTAAAGACTTCACCCGAATCCCGACCTCACCTTCTCCCGTCGTCTACGGAGTAGGTAGCCCTCAATTTAGGTGGCTCTTCATCGTGGCATCTACTGGTAGCCTGGCCTCGAGTAATTCGGATACATATCTGTCCAGGCTGGGTACACGCAGTGGAAGGCTTGAATTGGGGAGATGTGTTGCTTTTGGCAGACAACAGAAGGGCCATGAACAGTATGCTTTAAAGATGCCTTTGTACTATTTCTATGTGAATCACCCCAACTGATGCAAAAGCCCCTGAGCCATTCATTCTTAAGGGTGTTGTGATCCTTTCACTACCGAGTGCTGGCACCAGAAAGAGGACACAATATGGTATTTCCCGAGTAGACATTGGCAGTCCGAGATTTAGACAGAAGCCCAAGAGACATAAAAGTATGATATTATGTACAATGGGTCTGCGCAGCTACACTGCTCCTAGCTCATGATTGTATGAGACTTCGTTTATCAGCAAAGAGGGGAAAACATGAAGGCGAGGAAAACATGAAGGCGGGGAGGGCGCCGAATGGTACCTACTAGTTTAGACAGGTCTACCCAAATTCCCTATTGTCTCGTTCCTAGGTATCCAGGCATTGAGAGCTTGTGTACCTGAAATTCCTGTATAACGCCCTTTTGTGAAAGCTGGGGATGCATGATTTAGGCTTGGGCAATGTGGGGCACTTAGCGCGCTTCATCTTCAAGGCGCGTCCTGATTACATCCCATCAAAGCTAAGCATATCAACAGTTGCACGAGGGTTAACCCAACTCGGAACCATAGCCATGGCACCAACAGAAGCAGAACTTCTTGCAAATTACCTCATACAGCCATCTTCTTTGACCGCTATCGTCACACTCGAGCAATTCAAAGCCCTCTTTCCCCGTCCACTACAATCCTCACCTCAGGTTCGATCACTCTTTCGAGATCTACAAGCTCAACGCACAGATCTTCTCGACCAAGTCGCCGAGAACATCGTACATGAAGCGAAACGAGGGATCGCAATGCGGCGAGAAGTCGTACGGGCTAAGCGCGAGGCAGAGCGAGAGGATATAGACGCCGAGATTGAGATGGAGCGAGCAGTATGTCCAAACGAGTACACATCATCGTGCGAATACTGACCGACGCTGCTTACAGTTATTCGGAGATGCTTCAGGTGCAGCGGGTGCCAAACATACTCTCAACTCTGTTATTCCAGAACTTGAGGGTGCCGCAGGTGCACTACATGCCGAACTTGCACATTTGAAAGAGGAAGAAGCAATCTTGCTCGACTCTGTACAACAGACTGTAGGAGCATTGAGCGATCTACGATACGGGAAATTCGCCAATGGTCGCATAAGCGAGGGGGTCATTGATGGCCTCAACAACGTAGAAGCAGCTTGCGAAAACAAATCATGAACGAACATATCACTTCAAGGGCATCCGCAACTTCACCAAAACGATTCATGACCTCTCCGAGCCAGAAACTTCATATATTTGCACGACAGATCAACATTTTGCCAGATATCGAACAGTTCGACGGTTCCATTACTGAAGCCTGTCAAGCGTTTGCCAAGAATGAATTATTGGGCGCGCTGAGCACCAGCCTGAGGGCCACCGTTGACGCCTTGCATACGACGGGACCTAGTGCTATTAGTATCACTCTTGCTTGGCTCAAGGGTTGAAATAACTCACATCATGGCGCGGCTGCCGAAAGAGACAACGAGCATGAAGAGCCAGTTGGGGATGAGGCCCATAGCCCACATGAGGTAGCCGAAGGGGACAGCTACGCCGTACTCGGCAAGCTTGCCGTTGAAGGGATGGAACCAGCTGCTGTCAATGCGATGGAACTGGTCCTTGCTGCCGGACTCGTGGAAGGCAACCAGAGTGTCCGAGGTTGTGGTGGTCAAGTTAAGCCTCTTGCTATAAATCTCGACGGGCGCAGGTTCGGGGAGCATCTCGATGATATAGAGGCTGGCGGGACCCGCAGACCAGGCATTGCAGAGAATGGGCTGGTTGTCGCAATTCAAGTAAGCCATATGGGGAGTGTTGTCGAGGAGCGCAAACTTCGCAGCGGTCTCGTTGAAGGCCTGCTCGACAGTTCCGCATCGACCTTGAATTACATGTTAGCAGTAGTTCATTACGACTAGCAGGGTGGTAATAAAAAATTATGGCATAGATCATGTAGTGTAAATTCTTGGTGATCAAACGTACCGTAGCATGTCTTGTTGCCGCCAGAGATGAGCAACCACCACTCCTCAGGTGTAGTAGCACCAGCGGAAACAGGCTCGTAAAGGGTTTGCTTCCAGCTCTCAAGGGTCAGGACGTTGAGTCTCATAGAACCAGCCTTTGCCTCGGCGGCTGCAACAGGGTCATGGTGGCTTGGGTTGGGAATATATGAGGCGAACTGTCCGATGACATTTTGGAACTGGGCCTTGTACTGGTCGATAGGCGAGTCCTGAGTGGCAGCAAGGGCGGGCAGAGCCGCAAGAACAGTTGAGGACGAGAAGCGCATGTTGGCAATTTACTTCTATGAGCTTGTGATAGTTGACAGCGAAGTATGGCGCAAGTTGATCAACAAATATCGACCTCGAGGAGACGGCTGGAGAGGAATGGAAGAGAGGAATGGAAGAGAGGAATGGAAGAGAGGAATGGAAGAGAGGAATGGAAGATAAGACAAGCAGGTAATGGCCAGATGGAAAGATGAACGGGCTCCGGTGGAGATGAATGAATGGATGCGTGGGCTAAGGTAAGGTAATACTATGGCTAAGCTTCTTGGATAAAGACCCCGGTGAAGTTGGATGCATGGGGATAAGCTGGACCCTTGTAATGGTTGGGGAGATTCTTCAGTGGCTTCTGTACTTTGTCAACTCCTCACATACGTAAGGTCATGTACAGGTAGTGCAGTTTAAACCTGGAAATTCTGAGCCAGGAGACTGGTAAATCAAGTTTACGGAAGAGAGTTTTGGAATCAAATCAAAGCAAAGAAACCAGGTCAATCAACGCAATTTGGCTCATGAATGATACTGCAGAAGTCTGGTTCTTGATAACGCTGGTCATCATCGATTTGATAGCTCCAGCCCATCCTGACAGAGGTGTTCCAGAGCTAACACATGCTAGGACATGCTAGGTATCCAAGTACAGTTACTTATTAGTTAGACCAGTTCCACTAAATTGAGCAAACCTCCTGTTCCGTCATTCTACGAGACCCCAACAACTATCCGTAACTAGTACTGTACCTACTTGCTACCAGTACCACACCCCAGTCATGATCACAAATGCAAAGACTCGGACCGACACTTGTTCCGTGTCATTCCCACGCCCTCTTCGACGCGCGCGTCTGTGAAGTGATTCATGACACTACCAGATTTTAACAATAGGTTTTGTTCTTGGTCTGAAAGTTTCTGATCCACTTATTTGTTATATTGTACACTTGTCTACTCCAATCCTCTACCTACGTAACGTTTTCTAACCCGTATTATCGTTGTGTCCATACCATTCGATCCGTCCCATAGCAACGACCCTGCCTCCAGTCCTATTCCATCCACGTTGATTATGAATCCTCAGATGGGCCAGCAAGGCCAAGGCCAAGGCCAGCAAGCTGGTGCTGGTCAGGCACAGCAACGTCCACCGCCTATGTATCAACCCAACCAAATCAGAAACCTTCCAACATTGAGTGACGAGGAAAAGTCCAAGTACGAGACCGGATTGCAGGGTCTTTGGAACAAAGCCAACAACTCTCCCCAGAACAGCCCGGATCACATTGCTGCCCGTCAAAAGATTATAGAGTTCTCGAAGATGCTTATCACAAAGATCCAGCAAAGACGCTCTCAGCAAATGCAAGGACAGAATGCCCAAAACCAGCAGGCTCGCTCTCAGCAAATGCAACAGAACGCTGCTGGGCAAGCAAATCAAGCACAGCCTCAGCAACAAGCTGCCGGGGCTGCTACAGGTAACCAATCCGCCGCTGCTGCTGCCGTTCGACGAAACCCAGTTCCCGACCATATCCAGCAGCATGTTAATAAGATTAATTTTCGAGCTCCTCAGTCCGTCATCGATAAGTCCGCTGCCGAGGTTACCAAATGGATAGAAGAGATCAAGGAACGTTATACCCGAGCCTTGATGACTATGGATGCGAGCAAACAAAAGGTGGCTCAAATTGATAAAATCATCAATGATAGAGCCGCGGCCGGACAGCCGTTTAAAGAAGACGAGCTTCGACAGCTGCAATTGAAGAAGGATCAGCAGCTCAAAGCCCATACGGATGCCCATAAATGGGTTGACAATGTGCGCAAGCAACAGGGAAGTCTGCAGGGCACTGGCCAGGCTCAAGCACAAGCTCAAACTCAACCGCAAGCACAAAACTCTGTCAGGTTGTCGCAACAAGGAAATCAGTCAGTGCAGCAGGCTGCAGCGACACAACAAAATCAACCGCAAGCACAGCCGAGGCCACAGCAGCAGCAGCAGCAGCAGCAGCAACAACAACAACAACAAACCCAGGCAGCGCAAAACCAACCTCAAGCGGCTCAGCAACAGAACAACGCGGAAACTAATATTGCCCCTGTTAACGCGGCCGTCGAAGTTGCTAAGCAGCAGTTAGCCGCCGTCAGTCGAGCCTCCCCAGTGAACGGAGTACCTGGAACAGCACCGGCGCAGGTACGTCCCGCGCAAGGGACTCCTCAACCAGGACGCCAGCAACTACCAGCTTCGCAAGCTCAGGTTAAACAGGAACCTGGTGCACCCCCCATGAATCCTGTGATGCCTTCGGCAGCTGCGCAGAATCAGGCTGGGACGCCGACCCAGCAGAACGCATCACGGATCCCTACGCCCCAACAGGCGGCGGCGGCTTCTGCTCCAGTCACGGCGGCGGGTCCTCAGCAGGCTCTCAGTCACTCAGCTGCGATGGATCTTGCCAACCAGAAGGCTATCAACACTCCAGGAAGTGCCTCGGTGCCTGGCCGGCCTGCCGTAACTGGAACACCTACACCGGGTAGTGCAGTGAATCAAGGAGTGATGGGACCTAACGTTCCTCAGCAACCAACACCACAAGGTCATCCACATGCACATCCTCCACAATCCCAACAAACGTCAATGCAGTCTAAAATGCCTATCCCCAAGGTGCTTCCTGAAAAGGCTACAGCTGTGCCCCAAGGTGTTTCGGTTGGTAGTGGCGTGAACACTGGTCGGCCTACAATGTCCCAAGGCAGCGGAACCTTTGGCGGCGTTATGAACCAACCGGCGATGGCTAGAATTTCGGCCTACAACCATGAAGCTGAGGGAGATCACGTTTTGAGTAAGAAGAAATTGGACGAACTCGTTCGGCAGGTATGCGGAGGCCCAGCCGAGGGGCAAGATGGAAACCTGCTCACTCCTGAAGTGGAGGAGGTAAGTTGATCGCATATTGCGGTTGAGATGAAGTCACTAATTTAGTCCTAGAACGTCCTGAACATGGCAGACTCGTTCGTTGACAGTGTCCTCCATGCGGCGTGTCGAAACTCAAAGGAGCGTGATTCCAAAGTGCTCGAGATTCGCGACATTCAACTTGTCTTAGAGAGAACTTACAACATCCGTGTCCCTGGATACTCGTCTGATGAGCTTCGTACTGTCCGCAAGATTCAGCCATCTACTGGATGGATTGCAAAAATGAGTGCAGTCCAAGCGGCGAAGGTCATGCCTGGCAAGGGTGAATGATGCCTGGCCCCCGGAAAGTAGTGGATATGAAGACGCCCATCAGCGAGCAAAAAGAACATCGGGCATTGGTACACTTTTGTGTTTTTACAAAAACAGGCGTTGGGTGTATACCCGGAACAAATCGGCGTCAAGGGGTATTCGTTTTGGTAAGATGAGGCTATTCTCGGAAAGAAGGTAGACCATGATATGAGGTGCCTCTCCCATATGCAAGAGTTGACCTTCTGGGTCATGATGCAAACGATGCTACGCCTGCCAACTTTACCTAAGTATGACCCGGCACTTTCTATAGTCCCAGAATTTGAAGTGTCGCCAAATTTCCATCTGCTCTTGCCAACATCAGGAAGAGAGAAGTCTGGGAACCATACACATTTTCCCCCCTAGGCGATACTATTTGCATAGGTATCTATTCTTGGCTAAAAACCCTTTTCTCGATTTCGAAAGCTATTCTACAGGGCTTCGTTACTCTTATCACTTACCTACTTACCTACCTACCTGTAAGAAGTCACCAGCATAATATTTGCACAATTTACATAAGCATCGTGATAATTTAAAAGGTTGTGCGAAAGGCTGCAGGCAACATCGAAACGTCACTGCTCCTGGCCCCACAAGCTGCCAGCTTATTAAGAATACCTGAGAGGTACAGTGGAACGCCGCGAAATAAGACGGGAAAACAAGTAACTTTTCAACCCTTTCAAGTAGTCTTTCAGTAGTCGCCTCAGTTGCCCACTGACCACGCCCCGGTCCCCATTTGGTGAGCTAGCGTGAGCAAGCAACGAGCAGCATCACCTTGAACCTCCCTCAATCCATTCCAGCACCAAACTCCCCACGACGACCACAGTCTCAATTTCTTTCGCAGAGCGTGCCTTGCTCTCTCGGCTTCGACACCGTACATCCTTCAAGCCGATACCGTCCCAGCCCAATCAGCTCAGCGCCACGACAAGGTGAAGCACGCGCACGACTCACGGGGTCAACAGTATTCTCCGACTATCACCAGCAACAGCTTCTGCAGCTTCAGCATCATATTCTCTCAATACACACAAATAAACCCATCGTCATGCCCAGCAAGACGCCAAACAAGAACGGACAGAAGCCTGCCGGGAACAACGCTCAGAAAAATAAGGACGTGGAGATGACGGACAGCACAAAGCCCAAGGGCAAGAAGTCCGCCAAAGATGGTGATGAAGAGATGACTGTTGTTGTTCCTCCTTCAAAGTCGAAGAAGTCTGACAAGGTGGCGGCTGACGCTGAAGGTGATGTGTCAATGGGCGAAGAGGAGGAAGAGACAAAGGTTGACCCTGTAACACAGACTATCGCAGGTTAGTAGTTGTCATCGGAGCTTGACAAGCCCAAGCCAAACAGTCACTGACATATCTTTCCAAACGCAGATATCAAAACCAACTTTGGTTTGATAGATCGCGCGGTTTCACTTTTCGACGCCAGATTCTCCCTTCGCGCCCTTCGATCTATCTCCATCATCCGCAAGCGTTTGACCCCTGATATCATTGCACAGGTCATTTCCGAGGCCTTCCCAGCTTTCGCCAACTCAAGTGCTGTTGTCAAGCCGCTCTTGTCTGCCATTGAGCGCGAAGATGTTCTCCTGGGCCGACAGAGTGGTTCAGAGATGGAAATCGATGAGGCGAAGACTTCTGGCAAGAACGGTGCTAAGAAAGAAGCCAAGGAACCCATTCCTGAGATCGATATTTTCCTTGGTATTCTTGTCCAGGTCTTCCTCTTTGACTCCAAGCAGTTCCAGCGCGGTGCCGACTTCTCCAAGTACCTTTCGGACAGAGTTCAATCGCTCAATCGCCGTACACTTGACTCTTTGTCTGCCAAGGTCTACTTCTACTACTCCATCTTTTGCGAGCACATCGCACCTCTTCCCCCTTCTTCCCAATCCCCCGTCGTCGCTATCCGGCCTACTCTCCTCGCCGCTCTCCGAACCGCCGTGCTACGTAAAGATGTCGACACGCAAGCATCGGTTATCGTTCTACTGCTGCGAAACTATCTATCAACTTCGCACATTTACCAGGCTGATCTCTTGGTCTCACATACCCAGTTTCCCGAGAACGCTGTCAACAACCAGGTAGCACGATTTCTCTACTACCTCGGTCGCATTCGAGCTATTCAGCTGCGCTACACCGAGGCTCATGAGCATCTCACTGCTGCCACTCGAAAGGCTCCTTCTAGCAGCTGCGCCCTTGGTTTTGCTCAGACGGCCACTAAGCTGCTCTATGTTGTTGAGCTGTTGATGGGTGACATTCCTGACCGAGCTATGTTCCGACAGCCAACAATGGAAGTCGCTCTCCAGCCCTACTTCCTCCTGGTCAAGTCGGTCAGAGTTGGAAACCTTGAGGACTTTGAGACAGCCATTGCCGATCATGCCGATACCTTCCGACGAGATGGCACGCACAGCCTCATCCTCCGTTTACGACAGAACGTCATCAAGACTGGTATTCGCATGATGTCTCTGTCCTACTCTCGCATCTCTCTTCGTGACATTTGCATTCGTCTGCATCTTGGTAGCGAGGAGTCGGCTGAGTACATTGTTGCCAAGGCTATCCGCGACGGTGTAATTGAAGCTACCTTGGATCGTGAGAGGGGTTTCATGAAGAGCAAGGAGGTTGGTGACGTGTATGCTACTCGTGAGCCGGGTGAGGCGTTCCACGACCGGATTCGAGCTTGTTTAGCTCTTCACGATGAGAGTGTAAAGGTTTGTTTCCCATTCATTCATGATACGGGATAGAGACTAATTCGCACTAGGCTATGCGGTTCCCTATGAATCAACATCGTCTTGAGCTCAAGAACGCCCAGGAGGCCCGCGAGCGTGAGCGTGAGATGGCCAAGGAGATCCAGGAAGGTGACTTGGACGAGGACGATCTCGGCGGAGACTTTGATGGTATTTAAACTTTGTATATTGTCCCGCCCTGAGAGCATTCGCTACCTATTGATTAATGCCCGTGGCTACTCCTTGTCGACACCGCCAGATACCGTTAGTTGTTGTTTCTTTAGTGACCCGCTTCGGGTGACGGTGGTGGATAGTCCGCTGATATACGTGGATAGAAAGGGGAGGGATCGAGGTGGTTTGAACGTCGTACCCAGACTTGAGTGTATGTACATGTATTAGATGCTCGCACGGCCGGAATGTCTTGGAGGCATGGAATGCCGTGTTATTCTCGGTGACATAAAGTGGAACGCCGTTTTCTTCAGATTTAAACTCCAGAAACAATACACTACCTCTTTTAGTGAATAGATGTGAGGAGGTTCTTTCCAGAGGGCGACTAGGATAGACCTTGAACTACCCAGTATATCACCTGACCCTCGTCTTCAGAATATAGTACGTCTTTGATCTCCTATTTTCAACTAATGGGGCGCTGGCGCAACGGTAGCGCGTCAGATTCCAGTCATCAAGCATGGAGATTCCTGAAGGTTATCGGTTCAAATCCGGTGTGCCTCATTTGTTTCTTTTTTGCCGTGGTAGTAGTCATGCATGAATTAATATTTGACATCATAACAATTTCGTCAACAGTACCATTCAAGTCAAAATCTCACCGTCAGGACAGCAAAATTAAGCTTAGATGAAATGAGCTAACAGCACAAGCGACTGAGTGCCTGTAATCCACTCACTACTCAATTCGGCAACAGACCGTCCATATTGCGAATCTTGGGCAACTCTTTCTTACACTTGCAGACACTGAATGTAACTAGATTAACAAAAAGACGAGTATAGTTTTATCACTCAACCGTTCAAACTCTATGTCCTTAAGGTTCTGTTCCATCACTGAGCTAAGATGCGTTACTTCCAGACCTATATATTGTACAATACACACACATTCGTTGTTACCTTCTTCACTTCATCTTTAAATCAAGGCAAAGGGATAGACTGCTTGTGACCAGTGAACAGACCCTCAGGATCAATCTTGGCCTTGATCTTCTTAAGGCGCTCATAGTTTGCACCGTAGAGACGCGAGCTCCACTCCCTTTCAGTAAGCTCGGTATCAGCATAGTTGACAAAACCACGGAGCTTAGAGCCGCCCCTGACGACAGCATCCTCAAACGGCTTCATAAGACCTCTCAGGTAAGGAACAGCGTCGGCAGGGAAGACAAGAAGGGGGTTGACAGAGTTGGCGTCCCAGCGAATCAACCACAGGTTTCTGCCATGAGCATAACCGGTGTCGCTATCCTTGATGTTGCGGGAGACACCGCCCCAGAGATCAAGGTAGGCGAACTTTGTCAGGTCAGTTCGGTTAAAGGCCAGCGTTGTGCTCTCGAAGAGAATCTGAGCTTGTTCAAGAGTGAGGGGGTGGTCGGTCGTAGTGGTGAGAGACTGAGTGTAGAATGCCCGGCCACCGAGGAGTCCGCCGTCAGGCTGGTTCATGCCAGCACCGGCGACGGCGACTTCAAGGTGCCACCAGGGAAGGACAGTCTTGTTGACCTCGACAGCGGACTTGATGGTCTTGAGCTCGTTGACGAGAGGACGAATAACGTCGTCAAAGCAGTCGGGATTGCCGTAGAAGTATCCAGTGCCATCATAAGGAGGAGCCATCAAACTCCATCGGAAGGCAAAGGTGTCAGGGCAGTCCTTGCTGGTAGCGTAGTTCTGGGTGGCTACGAGAGCCCTGGCGCCGTCTCTGGCGCTGAGATCACCCATGGAGAGGGTGAAGTTGATAGCCTTGTCGAATTCGGGCTTGAAGGTCTTGGTAGTCATGGAGAGAATGATACCATAGGAGGCTCCGGCACCTTTAGCAGCCCAAAGGAGCTCGGAACCCTTTCCAGCCTTGACAACAGTGCCGTTGTACAGCATGTACTCAGCCTCGACGATGTTGTCCATGGGAGTGCCAAGATAACGTGAGGTGGTGCCAAAGCCGCCTCCGATGCTGGATCCAGTGACACCAACATGGGCACCGCGGACGTGAGGAACATGGCGTCCAGCAGTGTCCCAAAGATACTTGGCAACAGGTCCAACATGTGTGCCGCCACCAAAGGTCATGAGGGTGGTCTTCGAGTCATACTTGACGTCGTCAAAGGCAGCCATGTTGATGACCAAGTTCCCGGGCTTTCCGAAGCCATTTCCTTGAAACGAATGGGCAGGACCAAGGGCATTTGCGTGGACATCAGCCTCTCGCGCACACTCGAGCGCAAGGGCGACTTCATCGCGGGATACTGGGAAGGCGATTGCAGCAGGCTGGGGACGAATACGCTTCTGGAACTGAGTTGTCTCTGCGGCCCATTGACCGTCAGACTCGATGACGTTTCTCAGGCCAGCCTTGTCGAGACATTTAGTCAGTTCCTCAGCCCTGTTATGGGCAAAAGCAAGGGGAAAGAGAGAGGCGAAGACAAAACGTCTCAGCGAGCGTGGGGATGCCATGATTGCAGAGCTGACAGAGATCCACGCTTGGGAGAGTAGAGCAAACTCATATGAGTGATTTCGTTGTATTTATGTCCTGCTGCCTCTGTTTGACTTTGAGCCGTCCAAGGTAACGTTGATACACGGGATTAAGCTTCGGCCCTTCGTAACCGTTGTCATAAGTCAGTCACCTTGGCTTCAACAGGCTGAAATGCAACGTTTCTACAGCACGGTTATCGCTGTGCTGTGTGATATAATCCTTCCAGCACCAACGTCCATTCTATCATGGAAAGGGCGCAATCACCACTAAACTCACGACATCGGCGCTGTACAAACGTCCCTCCCTGTTTCAAAGGGGAATGTCCCTCAAGGGGCACGATCTTCTAAGCCACACTTTATCTGACTCATTCTGAACCTTGAGGAGCATCAAGATCCACTATTAGTAATCCAGGTTCGGCGAGCCAGGTTCCAACGCTTCTGGATTTCACTACCTTCTTTATCCAAGCCATGTTCCGTCTTCTACGGATAAGATTCTTGTTACTGCCCTTTCCTGGCAGTATGTTGCAGCAAATGTGGACTTTTCCGTCTGAAGTAATCCAGCCTGTTGGGTGAAACGGAAATCCATCGCAGATGGGTTGGGTTGGCTTAATAGAGATCAAGAGGATCGTCATCGCTGCAGGGTCGCGTGTGCCTAGACTAAACCAACATCTTTACGGAGTAACTAGTGTGAGATGCTTAAGAATAGGCTTGATTGCACGTTTCGGAAACTATTCCGCGCTCACTAGTGTACCGACCGCTCCGACGGGGCGAAGCGAGTAGTCCAAACCATACAGGGGTTGAATGTCACTGCTCTCCGATCAGACTGAGTCTAACCTGTAGGGTATCGTTTTTCATCATGCAGTGGACGCGTAGAGCAGAGAGTTGGGATGAAGATAGTGATATCAAGGAAGAGTGACTGTGAGAATGTAAATGAAAGGAGCTATATTAGCTCTCTATGATGAGTACAGAAGCCTAGATCTAGATGCAAAGAAAAACAAAATGTTCACCCGCAGGCCCCTCTATCCAGAGACTGAGCCTGACACATATCCGCACATACACCTCCCTTGGCCCCAAGTTCCTCGCGCGTTCCCACCTCAACAACCTTTCCGCCGACAAGCACAGAGATGACGTGAGCGTTTTGAATGGTCGAAAGTCGATGAGCAACCACAATCACACTGCATCCGCTTTCCTTTCTCGTCTGTTCCAGTGCCTCCTGGACGAGTTGCTCCGAGTGTGTATCCAGCGCCGAAGTTGCCTCGTCGAGAACAAGAAGCTTCGGTTTGCGGATAAGAGCACGGGCAACGGCGATCCGTTGACGTTGACCGCCCGAAGATGCTGTGCCTCGTGCACCGCATGGAGTGTTAGATCCTTCTGGGAGGATGAGACAAACTCGAGGATGTTGGCCTGTCGGAGCAGCCTTGTTGAGTCGCTCGTCAGATGTATCGTCAATGTCACCATCAACTCCCGTCGAGATGTTCTCTCGTATACTTCCTTCGTAGAGGACAGGCTGCTGTTGAATCATAGACATCTCGTTACGGTAGAGGCGAGGTGAAACACCCATGACGTCTTGCCCACCAACGCAGAGCTTGCCAGATGTAGGATCGTAATATCGCTCAAGGAGAGATACCAGGTTTGATTTGCTGCAGCCGCTGGGACCGCGAACCGCAACAAATTGAGATGGGTTGATCTGGGAAATGTTAGTGGATGCTATACAAATAGGCAAGGGGAGGCTTACATCCCATTGAAAGTCCATCAAGGACTTTGGTACTGCGAGTCTTGTACTTGAAGTGCACGTTGTCAACAATGACGGGCTGGTCAAGATCAGGAACTCGGTCTTTGTTCTCGTCGGTCTCTCGAACGACTGGTTGCACTTCTCGCAGGTTTTGAACAGATAGTTTGCCGCACCCTCTGCTCTTGTGAGACTACTCAAGTTGGCAAACAACTGGGCACCAGCTTGGCCCGCAAACAAAACCCCCATTAAGATGAGGAAGAACTGTCCTGGTGTATACTCTCCCGAAGAGATGAGTCGTGAGCCATACCAGGATCCGAGTGCCGAGTGCCATAACCAGAAACTCAATGGATTGTGAAAAGGCGTATGCAAACATTGAGATCGGGAGAGACTTGACCAATGGGGCAACTATGCTGGACAGGGTCTCAGAGCATGCCTGAATAAAGTCCAACTCGGCGCTCAAAGAGGCGACAGTCCTCAGAGCTGAGACGGCCTCGCTGGCAAGACTGGCACTTTCTCGGGATCTTGCCTCGTTGCTCTCATGAGTCTAGACTCTAGGCGGATCTTGAAGTAACCGGAGCCCATGAGAAGAGGCAATCCTGAAAAAGCCATGACCAGAGCTAGTTTCCAACCATACGCCAGTGCAAGAATAGAGCTAGCAGTTATGCTGACAGCAATGACGAGAACAAAATAGATGTTCAGTCCAAGAAGCTCTGTCAAACTCGTGGGGACTGAAGACAATGTTGAAGCCAATGCGCCGGGTGAGTTGTCAGGTCGATCAAAGAAGTCAATGTCCATGACGACCATGCGACTGAACAGCTCAAAGGCGGTACTGATGAGAGATAGATTGAGCCACGTGGTTGGAGATGTATCCGATGGTGAAGTAGGCGACTAGGTTGCCAAGCGCAATGACAAAGAACATGAGGCCATTGGAATTGTCATCTGATGCCGATGGTTCACTGGAAGAGAAGGCATTAATGAGTCGGGAGAACAAGACAGCTTGGCCTGGCCAGGTAGCTGCGGCGATACTACAGGCGAGTGCTGCGACAGTGATGTGAGGGAGCAGGGCCCTTTTTCCCTTGAGGATAAGGAAGATGCTCTCCATAACAGAGCGGTCCTTTGGCTTGGCGTCTCAATCCTTGAGCACCATAGACTTCTCGGTTTGAGCCGTCATGACGCGCGCCACCTCCTCGTCCGTCACGACTTCGACCATGTCCTGCTTCGTACCCATGTCCTTGTGAACGTCGTTCGAGGAGACTGCAAGGTTCTGTGCACGAAGGAGTCTGGCATAGTGAGCATCGAGTGTAAGAAGTTCCTCGTGAGTGCCCTGCTCAACAACCTAGCCTGCTGAAACAACGACGATGTTGTCTGCGTCCTTGACGGTCGATAGACGCTGTGCAATGGCTGCTGTGGCTCGCTCTTGAGGAACTCGCGACAAGGCCTCTTGGACGATTCGCTCGGCGTCGGGATCGAGGGCACTTGCTGCTTCGTCAAGGAGAAGGATTCCGGGGTTGGAGACAACCAACGCTGCGTGCAATGGCAACTCGCTGCTTCTGGCCACCGCTGAGCGTACCACCACGTTCACCGAGATAGGTATCACATCCCTAGGCAAGCTTAGAGAAGCTGAGTTGGGGTGGGGAGCCTGCTTACCTGTTCAAGCTTTTGAAAGAACTCATGAGCATAGCTCGCAGGCCTCCTGCACCAGCTTCCTCTGTTCATCAAGGCCAAGGAGCTTCTGTGCCTCGGTGAAACCCTTGGCCACGTTGTCAAGCACGGTTCCCCTGAATAGAACTGGCTCCTGAGACTATGCGTTGGCTGAAATGTCTACGAGGACCAACAGCACCTGTCTTACCTGCTGGACAAGAGCCATCTGAGTGAGACCTAAGCCACTTGACATTCAGCACGGATACATCCACGCCATCAAGAAGGAAGCGTCCAGAGGTTTGTAGGTACCATCCCTGCAACAAACCAATTATAGTACTCGTTTCCAGAGCCACTGGCCCCGACAATGGCAGTCGTTTTGCCAGCTGGAATGTTGAGACCGATGTTATTGAGCACGTCTGTGTCGGGCCGAGAGGGGTATGACAAGGAAACGTTCTCAACCTCGAGATATGGCCGTGGCAGCTTCAAATCAGCTTTCGGGGGACCTTGCCTTGGCTACTGAGAGGATCCAACGAGGATGGTGTATCGAAGATCTTGAAGAGCTCGGAAGCTGCCAAGACAATCAATGCCATCCCTGAATACGCTGCAGCCTCAGACAAGATGCCAAAAACAATGAATCTGCAGGTGTACTAAAATTCCGACAAGTGTATGGCTCAGTCAGTTTGTCGTCTAGACTGCCTGTAAGCTCCCTCGGGAGACATGGACAGCCAATCGACATGATCTGCACTAACAGAATCTGGGGCATCTTATAGGGCTCGACACGACGGCTCGGGACGACACGCCCGAGCCTCCGAGGTGGCGAGGGTGTCAGCATCCCCTCTTCTCACAAGGTGGCGAGGGCGTCAGCATTCCCTCTCCTCCGCCGAGCCCGTTCTCCCGCAACGCAATCTTTGACCTCCCATCGCATCGAGATTGAGATTGAGATTGAGATTCGCTCAGCGGGTGAAACCTGGTTCAGTAGGGTCATGTCAGGACAGCAGACTATCCCGGCTAGACAAGCTGGGCTCTCCGAGGTCCCAAGGGCGGTAAGTACTGCTCCCACAAAGCCCTCTTATCCCGTTTTACATGGCTCATGACACTGACAATGCAAAAGTGTCAAGCATGTAGAGTCCGCAAGGTGAATACTATTCCCAAGCAGGCCTCTTCACTTCTGACTCTCTCCCAGATTCGCTGCGACAGGTCCAATCCCTGCGGCAACTGTAAGGCTTCAGGTATAGCCTGCCAACAAGCTCAATCTATTCAGTCACATGCACGTCCAAGGACAGACAACCGAACAAGTCAATTGTAAGCCCCCTCCTACTCTCTGTACATTCATCATTACTCATTCTTGTATAAAGGGAAGAACGTGTGGCTACTCTTGAAACCAAGATTGAGCTACGTCTAGGTATACAACCTGAACAGCCTTTTTTTTTCACGCCTGCTTCAGGATCCGCACCCACGCGCCCGAAAGAGACGATTTCTGTTTCTCCAGCTGGCTATTTCGAGCCTAGTCTATACAACGTAGCCCCATCTCCTGCTGATGCATTGTACGAAGGAACATCATCATTTCTTCAGCAAGCTGTCCAGGCTAGCCAAGAGGTTCAACATTCTGCAGCTGCAGAGAGCCCTGAAGCAGCACAGACGATCAGCGAATCATTCAGCCAGTTGGACTCTATCTCCAAGAGCCGTGATGTCGGGAAATCGCCCTTCGCCGCCTCGACTCGTCTCATGCCAGAAATCACACCCCTACCGGCTTCGGTTGTCCTTGACATTCTACGCAGGTTCAGAGGTAGTAACCAACCAACAGACACACGTCTAGAAACTGCGGTGGTCAAATAGCTAATAGACACACAGCTAATCCTACCAGATTCTTTCCTGGTCAGGCGCTCACTGACGTGCGTCTCATCGAGCACCTGTGCCAAAAGGTCTACTTCTCAACGGAACCAGTAACTCTTGGACATATCACAAGCATCAACGGCATCATGCGACTAATCCTCCGCGAGTTCATCATCACAAGGGATAGCCTAGGTCAAGAGTATAACCTGGAGGAACTCAAAGCGCAGGCTGAGCGAAACTTCGACCAAGGTCTTCAAAGCTTTGAGCTTATGACGGTGCCCAGTTTTGAGAATATTCTGGCCATCACAGCCGGGGTTAGTTTCTCTCATGTCGCCTTTGAGGCCCGAGTTCTAATCAACATTGTCGTTCCTCCTAGGTTCTCAAGGTCCAGAACGAAGCCGCTCCTGTCCTGGCCCGTTCATTAGTCAACACAGGCCTCAGTCACTGCCAGATAATGGGCTACCATCGAGAGGTGACCTATCAAAAAGACCAAAGTGGCTTAGCCGACACCAAGCGTCGACTTTTCTGGACGCTCTACGTCTGTGACAAGACAGACTCTCTCCATTTCGGCGATGCCTCGAGGATCCAGGACCTCGAAGTTGACGCGCATTATCCTGCCATACCGGACGACCCAGATGAGAAGCCCTGGACTGAGCTGTTTCGGCTGGCTGTCAGGCTAGCCAAGATTCAGGGTTTGATATTTGACAAACTCTATTCTGCTGGTGGCCTTCAGTCTCCTGCTGCAGATCGCAGACTATGTATGGAAGGATTGGGACGTGAGATGTATGAATGGCGATACGACTTGGACAATGTAGGCCTCCTTTCTGATACTTGTGAGTCTGTGCTGATCGCTGAACTAACACATGTGTAGTTGGATGGAAGTACAGTGCGCTTTGTGGAGATTCTGAAGCTTTCAAAGAGCCATTGGTACATCATGTACTACTCAACTCTGACCATTTTATTACGAGCTCCAGCAACGCCGGGGGTAGGTACAGCCATGACACCCGAGTGCGTCCGAGCAGCGAGACTCTCTTTAAAAAGTCATCTTCGCGCATTTTCGGGCTACGGTGGCGATAGGATGCTCTTGAAAGCGGACTACATCGACTGGTAAGTCAGCCCGAGCCTGCTCAGACCTGTCGACCTGCCAGCTTACACTAGCAGGGCTCTTCACAACTCGTCATTCACACCTTTCGCCGTCATATTCCTGAACTCAGTTACAGCATCCAATGCTGGAGACGTAGACCTTCTCGAGCAAGTAGTCAACACGTTCCGGACCACCCGAGATGTCAACATTGGGTCTGAGAAGCTCTATCAAATCTGTTCCACCTTCGCACGGCTCGCCCGTGGATTGGTCGATTCTCGAAACACATCAGTGGGCATGTACTATCAGAGTAACGACATATTCCAGTTGGCTGGTGTTTCCGAAAATGATCCCTACAATTGGGTCAATTGGACGGATACGGCTATTCAGCCTGAGGAACAACAGGCTTGGACTCGTGAATTTCCGGACTTTCTCACTGATGATTAGACCAACATATTGGCAGGTTGGATCAACAGACAACCCCAGCATCTGACATGTTTACTATGGGTTTCGGGGAGTGATCATGTACACGACTTGATCAGATGAGCTCGAAGCCTATGAGAAGCTAGATGCTACGTCTTATTGATATATTTGTTGTTTTCATCTGAATAACCTTGTTGCCTTGTATTCGTGGCGTGGCATACCTTTCATCTTGCTCCCTACTCTGTAGCCTCGGTGCTATTGTGATAGTATTGGGATGAGATCCACTCTCGGGGGGGGGGGCAGTCAACTATCTGGATGCCTGACTAGGCAGAGAGAGAGACCCAGACAATTGAGCATTTTTCCTGGACACCAACCTTTGGTATCTGGGCATAGTAGAAAGCTCTTTTGACTATTTTATGAATACGATCTTCCTTGACATGTGCTTGCTTGCTGTTGGAAATTCAATGTCCTTCACATCTCAGATCTATCCAGTTCTCTTGACTCTCTTGATTGCTTTTTCTATCGGCAGCAAATCTTGCAAACTATACAAGATGGGCATGGCGGTGAGTTCGTTCTGATCGTGCAGCCCGTTTATCTCACTCTAACTGATTCTTTGTGAAAAGTCTGCTTCTGGGTGAGCACGGTCATTGAAATCATCCCGCCACCTACGACTCATCTTGATACCCAGTTGCTTTGATCGACCAAGACTGCATCACTGCAGCCAATGATCTTCGGTTTACACAGGGATCGAGCAAGATCAGGTTGGTCATCTTCGAGATTACCGACGACGAGCAGCGCGTTGTTGTTGAAGAGACGTCTCCTGATGCTGAGTATGAGACTTTCCGTCAGAAGCTTTCCCCCGGCGGTTGACAAGTCTGGAAAATCTGCTCCGCGCTACGCACTCCACGATGTCGATTACGACCTTGGGAGAAGATGGGGAAAGGTGGGCTCTGCTGTTCTTGTACCGATATTTGCTGACAAAAGGTTGCAGGACTAAGACGATCTTTATACATCCTAACTCGACTCAAATTACTGACTGGGGAATAGCTTCGCACGCTATACGCTAGTACGATGGAATATCCGAACAAGGCAGTCAATATGAGTGTTTTCATCCATGCCGATATGATCAGGACTTGGTCAAGACTGCAAGTGGTGGCAAAGCCAACAAGTGAGGCCAGCATCCAGGCCTCCAGGGCTTGATTAAGATGCCCCTACAGAGTAAAATGCTTCTCTTTTCTAGGCAAGGATCTGAAACAATCAAGCTTTTTCTCTGCAGGGCTGATCTTGAATCTTGGATCTTGATCTTCTGATTGCGCTGGAAGCCAAGACGTGGCCAATGACCGATGCTAGCTAGACTCTAGTGCTGCACGATGCCATAAAATGACGGTATCGCCAACAAAACGTCAACAACGCCTTTCGTCCCCTCCACAACAGGATTGGATTGGCTCCTCTGTACCATGCACACTCGCCACGCGTACTTTGGATCGGGTGTGGCTGGAAAACCTGGAACTCCGTCATATCATCTTTGTCATACAACTGACAACGTCATTATTTGGTGCAGCTGCCGTGAACTTTTATTTACTTGTTTGTACTCTGTATCATTACTCCGAACCCCGGGCCTCGGGGTTTCTACTTCTACTTCTGAGACGGAATCATCAACAACCTACCTACCTATATCGACATTCAAGATGCCGCGTACTCTATTGCTTTGTTTCATCCACGGATTCAAGGTGCGTTAGTCGCATGTCCTCTACTACAAGATACTGACATCCTTAGGGTACCGATAATATACCTCTCATGAATTTCCCCATGTGAGTGGTGACCCACGCTGACTGCGACAAGTCTCCAAGCTTAAACTTACCCCATCATCAAAGGACCTCAGGAAAGCAGTCGCCAGAGAACTCCGGGACGATAAGATTGAATCCCATCGTACATCCCAAGTATGAGACTACTGGTGAATTGGCTCAGGCCGCAGAGGGCTTCCTTGAGTGGTAGGTCGACTCGACTAGATCAAAGACGCCCAGATTACTGACCCTTACCACAGGCTCAAGGAGCAGGTGATGAGCGTGCGAAAGAAGAAGTCGGAAAAACCATGGCCTCCTCATGACAGAAATGTCGGGGTTGTTCTCGTTGCTCACTCAATTGGGGTCCGTTGATCAGACCAAGCTTGGCTCTCTACATCAGCTGACATTTTGCCAGAGGCTTCGTTGCAGCAGATACTCTGTTCCTGGCCATCAACGACAGGGCTAACAGTGGAGATGAGAACGATCCCTTGTTCCCACTCTTCCAAGGTATCCTCACATTCGACACTCCTTACAATGGTCTGGCCCGCTCCATGTTCGTCTATGGCGCTTTCTCCAATTATCAAAAAGTCAACAGCGTCTTCAATGTCATGACAGCGACCTCCGCAGCTGCACCTGCCAGTCTTGCACGACTTAGCGCTCGACGTGCGGCAACCACGGCGGTTACCAGCAGCACACGAGGACCCCAGTGGAAAACATGGCAATCGAGGTTACGAGGAGATGACAGACAAGTCGGCCGAGCTCATCAAGGAGTGGTTCCAGAGCGGAGAGGACGTTTTTGCTGATCCCAAATTCCGGGAGACACCTCCCGAAGAAACAGAAGAGACCGAGACTACCAAGGGGATTCTCGAAAAAGATCCTGGCCAAACTGAAGGAGACGAGAAGGCTGAGGGCGCAAATGACAAAGATGGGGACCATGACACGGGACTCCCAGACGAATCACCGCTGGACATCGCCAACGCCGCCTCCCTCGTGTCCCTCCCCGACGACAAGGGTGAAGGCATCGTGGGAGACGCAGATATTGAGGGCGCTGACACGGTTGAGAAGCGAACCTACCTCAACTATCTTTTCGGCGTGGCTCAGCAAACCGGCGCCGACGCCAAAGGTTGGCTGCCAAACAAGATTTCCGCAGATGCCAAACCTTCCTAGCATGCCTGATATGCCAAGTATGCCGAAAGTACCTAGCTCCGTGTCATCATTGGGCAATTTTTCCATGCCCAGCGTGAGAATATGGGGAGAGAAGGATGGCGAAGGTAAGGAAGAAAGTAAAGAGACTCAAGAGAATGAGGACCAGACTGTCGAGGACAAAGGTGACCAGGGTAGTAAGGATGGTGCCACAGAAGAAAATGCCACTGTACCTCAAGATGGGGGGCCAAGGATGTTCCCCAGGAAAGCATTGGAGACAAGGCTGAAGCTGTTCCAAAGGTCAACGAGGATGCTGAGAAGAAACCGGGTTAGGTTGGAGGGAATTCTATGGGTTGAACAGGTGTCTAGTCTTGTTCGCCTATTTGCTGCTCACTGTTTCAAGATTGCTAATCGTGGCCGTCCTATAGTTTGATCGATAATGCCTGTTAAACCCGATCATGTCTATGATTGTGCTTTAACTAAGCTATCTGGCATGATTCTGACCCTGCTTTTAGAGATTAATTTAAAGCTATTCCTATTTAAGGATTTTCTAGTTAGATAACTGGCCTAATATCGCTCCAAGCTGTATTTGGCGTATTTGAGCCGCGGGTAAACCGAACCATTCTCAATTGCATGAGACCTTCGGTTTAACAGTTCGTCCCTCCCGTCCATCCACGGTGTAAGTTAATAAGGTTGGGGGGGAAGCATTGGACACACGCATGGTGGGTGGGTAGGCGGTAGGCACTTCTGCACACTTACTTTAGGTGCCCAGCAAGGAACCTTAGCTTCCCCCCGCAAGTCTTACTGTTTTCTCTATCAACACCATTGCTACCGATTCGTATCAACCCGCGAGCTCTGACTACCTGTTGCATATCGGCCTGGACTGCTTCGTTCTGAGTACGTACGCAAGGCAGCTCAGGCTTACACTCGCACTCATACTGTTGGCCTATTGTCGTTTGCGGTCACCTGAACGGCGTCCCCCCACCAACGCCATCCATTTGATCGTTGCAGCGCGATCCACGGACCGTCAATCCCAACCTCTTGATCCCAACCAAAGTTGCCAACCTAGCCTCGAGAACCACGTGCTCGTGTCATGTTAAGCAATTCACATTAACATCCAAAGCTGCAAGGTACCGACCGACCTGCACTTTGTTCGCCGGCTGCCTCTGTCGCATCGTTTCCCCCTTCGCGCCTAGACAATCGATATCGCAAAGCAAAGGTTCGGTCCTATCTTATTAGCCGGAATCGCATACGATACACCTTGCAGAGCAATCGTATTTGTCAACACTGGATTTCTGTGTCATATAGATACACGCCATGGCTACTCCCACCCTCAACTTCATCACTTTCAATCAAGACCACAGCTGTCTTGCTGTTGGTATGGCCGCCTACCGCCCTGGCCTCGAGTGGCTGTAGCTAATTGCGCTTCTTCTTCGTAGGTACTTCCAAGGGCTTTCGCATCTACCATACCGATCCTTTCTCTCGAATCTTCAGTAGCGACGATGGCAACATTGCTATTATTGAAATGCTGTTCTCTACCTCCCTCGTCGCTCTCATTCTTTCTCCTCGCCATCTCACAATTCAGAATACTAAGGTACCGGCACTCTTGTTGTCAAAAGAGATTGCATTGCTCACAAATGTACTAGAGAGCATCTGTCATTTGCGAACTTACCTTCCCCTCGGCCGTCCTAGCTGTCCGATTAAACCGAAAGCGCCTGGCAGTCGTTCTTGAGGATGAAATATACCTTTATGATATCAGCAACATGAGCCTCCTGCGTACGATCCCGACTTCGCCGAATCCTTCTGCTATATGCGCCCTCTCGCCTTTCTCCGAGAATTGTTTCATCGCCTATCCGCTGCCCAAGCCTCGAGAGGATCCTGACGCCCGACGCCCTGCTCACGCACCTCCTCATTCGGCTTTTGTTGCGCCTACTTCAGGCGAAGTGTTGGTCTTCGATACTCTTACCCTGAAAGCTGTCAACGTCATCGAGGCGCATCGCTCGCCGTTATGCTGCATCTGTCTCAATAATGAGGGTACTCTGCTCGCTACAGCCAGCGAGACAGGCACGATCATTCGGGTCTTTTCGGTACCAAAGGGCCAAAAGCTATATCAATTTCGACGCGGAACTTACCCGTCCACTATCTACAGCATGTCATTTAATCTGAGCTCGACGCTATTATGTGTATCTTCGACTTCAGATACGGTTCATATCTTCCGACTTGGGGTCCCCCCAGGAAACAATACACCGGCTGGGGCGCCCATAGAATCCCCGGGCTCACTGCGGCAGGATCGTTGGTCTCGAGCAAGGAGCTTCGATGATCCCGAATCTCCAGGCACCAGTGCAGGCGACTCGCCCAAGAACGAATCTTCTGATGTCGTTTCGTCTGGAAATGGCGCAGGCAGCAGCAACAGCGCAGGGCATACAAGACAGAGTGGCTCATTCAGTAGTATGCTTCGTCGCTCTTCACAAATAATGGGCCGAGGAGTTGCTGGTGTCGTGGGGTCCTACCTACCTCAATCCGTTACAGAAATGTGGGAACCTCTACGCGATTTTGCTTATATCAAGATACCAAAATCTACAGTTCCTTCGGGGACTTCAAGGGCTCTACGTGATGCTCCAGGAGGTCCCTTACGAAGCGTTGTAGCGATGAGTAGTAGCAGTCCTCAAGTAATGGTTGTCACTAGCGATGGCGGCTTTTACGTTTACAATATTGACATGGAACACGGCGGAGAAGGTTACCTGGTCAGGCAATTCTCGTAAGTACTCCTCCAATGCTCAAAGAGACAAATGTGCTGATCATCGAGGTCAAAGTGTCCTGGAGGGTGACGACAAGAGCGACGCGTCAGGTTATGGAAACTAGCGGGGCCCTGCAAAGATCAACAGAAACTGCTGCAGCAATATTTGATCAAGCTTGTGCTCTGAGCGAGGTTGATTAATCGAGCGGAAGCATTGCTACCGGCGTTTATCGGGTTTGGAATCTTTTAACACTAATAGTTTCTTCTGCGACGAGATATTCCTTTCTCTCATACCCTTTTTTGTTTGTTATACTTCCGAACATCGTCCACGTGTGTCGTCAAAGGTACGAGCAATGGGCAGAAGGGGGACAGAATACTTTGATAGAGAATATTTTGTCACTGGAGATTGCAGTTTCAACAGTACATCTTGGCCAAACTTATTGATTATCTCTTCATACATCTCGCCGTATGTACGTACGTAGAAGGCAAAGAAGGAGCAGATATGCGTTCATCCAAAGCAACCGAAAGCAATCATAACCCATTTTCGTTCATCATTGTATCCAGTAAATCCGAAATTCCCATGTGACCAAAAACGAACAAAAACTAAGACAAAAACCCAGGTACAAGCCAGATAATAAAGCAACTCAGCTACCAAGCAACGCCAACAAGAATAACCCTTTGAGGGTCCCATCTTTGTCCAGGACTAACGAGCGCCGAACCCAATCCCAATCTCCGATCATTCTTTCATGCCAAAATGCAGTCTGTCAGAGACCAGTATGCCCAGCATTAACTATTCCGCAAAGGCACTCCGGACACGCACAAAATGAATCGACAAAGTTTCAGGAGCTGGTTCATATGGTTCCTGTGACTGTGACAACCCCTCGACCAAAAGACATGCTGGAAAACTGCTGGTTGCACCAACAATGCAGCTTTATCGAGAATATGGTCGGTTCATGAGTGCGATCTCCCGTGCAATCTCTGCCCACTCCAGGGTTCGTTTGACTTCGGCGTCTGGATCACCGTCCTGCTGGAGCGCCTCCTCGTATTTCAAGAGTTCGTAGGCAAATCGAAGATGTGGTTGAATGATTACGTTCAGGCGTCGGGCTCTGACATAGCAATACGCGTGAGGGAAAGACATCTGTTTCGATCGCATCACTTCGGCAATACAGATAGTAGCGCTTCGGGAAACTCCTACGCGGCAGTGCACCAATGTTGCAGTGCCATTTCGACGACCCCGGTCTGTTTCTCGCAATTAGTTTCCGCAACTTCAATAGCCTTCTGCCGTGGTAGAAGACTTACCAATAAACTCGAGACATCGAGTGAATTCCTCAGTCAACGGATCAATGCCGTTGTCTTGGACGCCCTGGACCACGCAAACATTCTCCTTACCCCAGTCCTCAAGGTCTCCCTCTCGCCACATGGCTGTCTCGCCCACACTCAGGATCTGAGTGATGCCAAGGGCCCGTAGGAGATCAGGATTATTAGCATGGCCCAAATTACCCAGGTACATGTAATCCAAGACTCGACTTGGGAATGATCCATCCAGGGCAGCAAACCAGCTCGGCTCATCCCTGGTCAAATGAGTGATGTCAGTCAGGATCAGGTCCTTGCAAACAGGAGACTCCCGGAGTAGTCGCGGTGTGATTGAGGTTAATAGTGCGACATCGGTAGGATAAGCGAAGAAATTCCGCTTCTTTTCGGTATGGAGTTTAAGCCATGCTTCAGGAACAGGCCGTCCCGTACTGTAGCTAAAGTACGCGATGCTCAACATAGTCGACTCGGTATAGCCATCGGCGCAATGCAGTAAGATCTTGCGGGGCTTGACGTCAAACATAGGTTGCTGGTCTGAGGGCATAGGCGAGTCTCCCTCGGCGTCCAGATCATCTGCATCTAATGCTGATTCAGGATCGGGATATGAGCCGTGGGCAAGATGGTAGATCCATTTACATGTTTCAAGGATACCGTCGGCTTCGGAATGTGACCAGGTCGGTGGGAGAATACTTCCGGATGATGGAAAATCAAGGAATCGCTGCTTGTTGTCATCATCAGGGCTTTCGGCAATGAGCTGGAGAGCCAATGGGTTCAGCCGACCAAGATCGCTGCACTCAATCAGAATGTCGTATTTCTGCTCTTCAGGGCTTCCTTGCTCAGGCGTAGGGCCCATGAAGACGTTTTTGGAAAACTCGGACGCCTCTGTCATAGCCCACATCTCCCGTCTCTCCTGGTTGAAGAAATCAAGGACATTGCCTGTCAAGTGGCTCGAGGCGTCTACGGCTACTATTTCCGGGTGATTTTCTTCGAATTCTGAGAATCGGCCTGTGCAAACAAAAGTATGATACTCGGGCACACAAACACCTTGATCCTCATTTCTTTCGCGCCACCGCCTCTGTGCACTCGCAATATCCCATGCGACTTTACGAGTTTTGATCAAGTCTCCACCATAGACGATTATGTCCGACAAAACAGCGGTCTTTACGGTCTGGATTTGGAAGTTCCTCACGGATAACCCAGCCCGAGGATCCGCATCAATAAACTCTGTGGGCTTGTTTGCTTGAACGATCTCATTCGGAGCAACCGCCCCCTTCAGCCGCGCACAGTTTAAATCCCCGTCAGCTTTGACAAGAGTGACAGATCTCAGACAAGAAGGGGTGCGGCGAAGAGGCCGCCGTCGAGTAGCAAAGAAGGACTGCTGAACATGGTTCTGCGGGTGTAGACCATGAAACCATGGGAAAACCAGAGCCGGGTCGGGCAGCGGTTGTCGTGAAGCAACATCGAGGGCCTGGGCAACGCTGGATGCATCAAGCTCATAGATAGAAAGCTCGCCCGACTCGAGTCTTTTGAAGCCGTCAAGCGGATACAAAGCTGAGGTTTGTTGTAGCTGGTCTTGAGACGGTGGTGATGGCGGTGGAGTATCAGGCTCGTCTGGCCGAGCAGGCCCAGTAGGACATATGGGAAGATGCTTATTGGGGACGGGAACGGAGCATGGCGAAGTAGAGCTAGAGCTAGATTCAAGAGAGAGTGGCGGAGTTATGGTAGACGAAGGACGATGAGGCGGAATTGGTCGAGCGAGAGCGACGGTAGTCATATCAACGAAGGGGGGTAGATATGTAGCTTATGTATGTTGGACAACTAGGATGTAATGGCAAGAAACAGTTCCGGCTGGCGTTATCGAATGGGGGACTGGGCGGGTTCAAAAGCAGTATGTTATACAAAAAAATGGCCCAGATGGGGTGTCTAGTAATTCGGTGGGACAGTCAGACAGTATTTCGAGGCCGTTTTCAGACTAGAAATGCAATTTCCCCTCCGACTCAGCCTCGAGACCTTTGGGGGAGATAGTAATCAAACGGATTCTTGGAAACAGATGCAAGTATAGACAAGGCACACACGGATTTGTTATTGCTGCAAATGGGCGGGTAGCGGGCAACCGTCGCAGATGGAGACGGAGCACAGGGAAATAAGCCACAGTGATCGCTGGGTGGAATGAGGGTGATGGGATGGAGATTGCGGGATGATGGATCCTAGACAGTTGGATTGGGGGAAGGAAGTTGTGTTTATGAATGGTCAAGTAAAGACTTGGTCCCGAACGTACAATATCGTCGATGCCGCCGCGACGCAATGGCAATGGAAGAATGTATCTATCGAGAAGTCCGGGTACGAATCGCCAAGAAGCTCGCAACAGAATAGAGTAGTTAACAAAGCAGTAAGCGAGGCGATGACGCTTTGGGAATCGACACTGTTTATCGTAATGGTCAACCGATGGCCGCAGGCGACAGAATTGAGACGATTGCGAGCAAAAACACAATTGGAGGCACATAGAGGGATGTTAATGGTCTAACATGAAAAGATACCAGGCAATGCCGTCGAAGATAGCATAAATGCAATGGTCAAGAAGATGAAGGAGAAGAGTCGAGTAGAGAAGAGGGGAACGGACGACCACGGGCGGCAATCGGATGGATAAGTTAGTCGATAGAGGAGGGTTTCGTAATGGTGGTGGTGATTTGGTTTTGGTACTGTTTTTGGCTTTGTTGGTTGGTTGGTTTGGCAGCGCGGTTGGTTGGATGAGTGAGTGAGCGCATGGATGGCGAATGCTAAGTAAGACATATGTAAGGTAAGGTACTCTGTAAGTGCCCTAGCTATGTAGGTATACTGACAAGGGTAGTCCCTTTTGAAGGTGTGCCGCCCGTAGTTACTGCTCTGCACAGTGTTTCCCTCAGCCTATACCACACAAGTGCATGCCGGAGTTATCTATCTGAGTAGGTACAGTGCTTACCAAGAACAAGCTCGGTCTGCACTCTGCAGTGATCGACGAGGAAAATTGGCTGGCTGGCTGGCTGGCTGATGTTTGTTGAATCAATCGAGACTGGGAGAACATCCAAACCCCAAACCATCCATGGATCCGATGGGTTGCAATGTTGTGATAGTGGCCGGACGACCACCCACAACAGGTGGCTTAGGGGCGCGGACCAATCAAGCAAGACCAGCACCGGCATTCAAGGGAGAGCTGGCGCTGGGTTCCCGCTATAATTGGCGGGGAGCTGCCTCCCACATCGCGCTAGGCTTGGGTCACAGTGCACCTTACTCTGTAGATCCAGAAGCACGGGCTGGTTACCCAAGAGTCTCAACTTGATTGGCTGTGAAAGTGATGCAGTATCTGAGATACCCAGGCACAGTATCTGTAGATTAGTAGCTACCTAGCTATGTACGTATGTAGATGGAGAATTTACTGATACATATCAGATGGGCTCAGGAACACGAGATCTTCGCAGCGTTGACCATATGCCAATGTGAGGTGATGTTGTGGCAATGTGAGACCATTACCTACCGAAGTTCAGTGAGGATACCACGGGCCAGACCCAAGACAAGGCCGCCAGCAGTGCATTAGCGCCCCGCGCCGAGAGCAGTGGACGGGAGGACAACAGAGCCAGGCTCCAGAGCTCCTGGACTCCACTCTCTTGTTCTCCCCACCACCTTAAACTTGATGCTTCATGTGATTGTGCCGCTCAATGCTCTTCTACAGCTCCTCCTTTGCGTTAACATCTTGGCCGGCAGTGAACAACTCCGTGAAGAACTTGTTCACAATATATCAAGTATTCATTCATACAATTTATTCATCGGCAAACGTCATGAACTCTCCGTAGTCCCTGACTCTGTCTATCATGAACCCGCAACACGGCATACTCCCAGAGTCACATCACACGATCAGCAGTAAGTCAGCTACCGACTCCGTCCTTACCTTGCTTACAGAGGTATCCTACCTAGGTATCCTGGGATTCAGCATGGCAGGCAAGCACCCTTCTCCGGACTCCACCCCTAACCCACGAAGACCCCAGGGCATCTCCTTATTCAGCTTAGCATCCAGAGCTCGAACTACCGGCATTTTGTCTTTGTTCATCTACGGATACCAGAAGAGGAATCAAACCAGCTGAGGTCTACGATTCAATGTCAACCACACCGAGCATCATTCTAGCGATAACGCCACTCATAAGTGACGAGGTTACGCGAGGTTACGCCAGACCTCGGACACCTCACATAATATCGCCCCGTGGAGATCTTTATGTTACTAACCTCGTTATCTCATCGCGGACAACCATCTAATATAGCAGCAAGTTAAGTCACCTCTAGCAATCAGAAAGTTCTGTTTCAGGGGCTGTTTCAGAAGACGACGCTCACAGAAAGTCATGTACACCGTAGTTCATTCTCTCTGTACCTCATGTTTTGCTTAAGTGAATCTTCGGTGCGAGCCTTACTAAACCTGTAACAAGAAATAACGAAGGTTATAATATCTCGATAGCTCTTTATGCTCTGCTAGTAATTAGCCACTTTCTTGCGTGTGCGTCTACCCAAGGTAGCATGAGAGTGAGAGGGGATGACTTGTTTGTTATATGCTCTCGAGTGTCCTAAGCTGGCAAATGTCAATATGCAAAGTTCTTCTATACAAGCAATATTAATTTCTGGGGCGTAACCTTTTCAGTGATTTATATCACACTATCTAAAGTACCTATGGAGGCACAGACACAGATGACCCCATTTCATTTCTTGTGGTATCATGATAACTTGCCTCACCTTGGTGGGGATATCCTTCTGTGTAATGGGTCCTCACCGACAGCTGTCTCGGTGACATCAGCGCCCTTGCACGTGACCTCGCGACGCTCAGCTTTGATCACAGAAGTTCACGTCACGCCTCACGCCTTCTGCCATCTTTGTCGCTACCCATCTCTTACACCTGCAGTAACTCGCCGAGGGCTTGCCCCGGTAGTTAGCCATCGGGTCGTCATGAAGTTCAATATCGGGTACGACATCCCTTTCGCCTCGTGGCACCCCTTTTACTCACATCATCTAGTGACTTGCCAGTGCTATTCCCTTATCCCAGGATATATCCAGGTAGGCATCAACAAACGCGTGTTCCACTTGCCAAAAGCTGACTCGGTTTTCTCAGAGCAATATGCGTGAGTTGTTGGGCGTCGTCGTGTCCGAATGGATGAGATAGACTAACCGTGAGGCGCATCAAGTTACATGTGTGATCTCAAAAGTACCTACCCCTTCTATCGTTGAAATGCATCGTGATTGCTGACGTGATCGCCCATTACACCAGAAACACTAGACGCAGGGGGCCACTGTGTTCTGGAAATGCCTTCAGGCACCGGCAAGACCGTGTCTCTTCTGTCTCTTATTGTTGCCTACCAACAATACATGCCTGAAAAGCGCAAGCTGATCTACTGCTCTCGTGAGTGACACTTGACCTCACCCTGCTATTGCTGACTTATGCCTTAACAGGCACCATGTCCGAAATTGAAAAGGCTTTAGTAGAGCTGAAGTCTCTTATGAAATACCGAGCCGAGCAGCTCGGTTATGAAGAAGAGTTCCGTGGTCTAGGCTTGACAAGTCGAAAGAACCTGTGTCTCCATCCTTCAGTCAAGCGTGAGAAGAGTGGTGCCATAGTTGACGCTCGTTGCAGGAGTCTCACGGCCGGCTTTGTCAAGGAAAAAAAGGAACGTGGAGAAAACGTAGACGTCTGCGTGTATCACGACGTAAGCCTCGCAGAACCTCAATTTTCTTACCCATTCCAGGCTGAGCCAGTGATACAGAACCTAGACCTCCTCGAGCCTCACAACCTGATTCCTAATGGCGTCTGGTCTTTCGACGACATGACTCGATACGGTGAAGAGCATAAGCAATGCCCATACTTTACTGCACGCCGAATGGTGAGTATTTTTCTTATCCTATGGGCCTCGCGAGGTTTAGTGATTCTTATGCTCTACTTCAGATGCAATACTGCAACGTCGTCATTTTCTCCTATCACTATCTGCTTGACCCCAAAATCGCCGAACGGGTATCAAAGGACTTTTCCAAAGACTGTATTGTTGTCTTCGACGAAGCTCACAACATTGACAACGTTTGCATCGAGTCTCTCAGCACAGATATCACAGAGGATTCTCTGCGGAAAGCCACAAGAGGAGCTCAGAATCTAGAGAACAAGATTTCACAGATGCGGGATACAGACCAGCAACAACTACAAAACGAGTATGAGAAACTAGTTCAGGGACTGCGTGATGCTGACGAGGCACGTCAAGGAGATGCCTTCATGGCAAATCCTGGTAGGTTCCAAAGAGATCTCCACTTGCTTCCTTGCAATGTGCTAACCATTCCGCAGCCCTTCCCGAAGACTTACTCAAAGAGGCTGTTCCAGGAAACATTCGTAGGGCAGAGCACTTTATTGCTTTCCTCAAGAGATTCATTGAGTATCTGAAGACGAGGATGAAAGTGCGCCAGGTCATTTCTGAAACACCGCCTTCGTTCCTTGCCCATCTCCGAGAGCATACTTTTATCGAGAAGAAGCCTTTGAGGTTTTGCGCTGAACGTCTGACATCACTCGTTAGGACCCTCGAGCTCACCAATATTGAAGACTACCAGCCTCTTCAGGAGGTTGCAACTTTTGCAACGCTGGTGGCAACGTACGAGAAAGGCTTTCTCCTTATCCTTGAGCCCTTTGAGTCCGATACTGCTGAAGTACCTAATCCGATCCTTCACTTCACCTGTCTTGACGCTGCCATCGCTATCAAGTCCGTCTTTGACAGGTTCTACTCTGTCATCATCACGTCTGGTACCATTTCCCCACTGGAGATATACCCAAAGATGCTGGATTTCTCAACTGTGATACAAGAATCCTATGCCATGACCCTCGCTCGGAGATCCTTCATGCCTATGATTGTCACTCGAGGTAGCGATCAGGCTTCCGTCTCAACCAGCTTTCAAGTGCGGAACGAACCCAGTGTGGTTCGAAACTACGGCAACCTACTCACGGAATTTGCCAAGATCACGCCGGATGGGATGGTTGTCTTCTTTCCATCTTATCTTTATATGGAATCTATCATTAGTATGTGGCAAGGAATGGGTATCCTTGATGAAGTTTGGAAGTACAAACTGATCCTGGTGGAAACGCCCGATGCACAGGAAACATCGCTTGCTCTGGAGACCTACCGCACAGCGTGCTGTAACGGTAGAGGGGCCGTTCTACTCTGTGTCGCTCGAGGAAAGGTATCCGAGGGCATCGACTTCGACCATCAATATGGTCGCACTGTGCTATGCATTGGAGTTCCATTCCAATACACCGAGTCACGTATTCTCAAGGCTCGTCTTCAGTTCTTGAGAGAAACATACCGCATCAAGGAAAATGACTTCCTCTCCTTTGATGCAATGCGACACGCCGCCCAGTGTCTGGGCCGAGTCTTGCGTGGTAAGGACGACTATGGAATCATGGTCCTTGCCGACCGGCGATTCCAGAAGAAGCGCTCACAGCTACCCAAATGGATCAACCAAGGCCTCCAAGAGTCAGACGTCAATCTAAGCACCGACATGGCCGTCAGCAGCGCAAGGCGATTCCTTCGAACTATGGCGCAACCGTTCCGGGCTAAAGACCAGGAAGGCATCAGCACCTGGGGATATAAGGATCTGATGGAACATAAGAAGATGATGGATCTAGAGAGGATTAAGGAGCTTGAAGAGGAAGCTCAACAACCAAAGCCTGCCGTGCAGGACAACAATTTCGAGTACGACGATGACGAGTTTGACCAAGATATGATGGAGATGGATGGTTTCTAGACTCGTTCGAGCAACTGCAATACCAGACGTTAGGCGGGTTTAGACTGCAAGGCCAAAAGCATATCAAGTTGTATCATATTATTCGGACTAATCAGAGAATGCTAGCCCCGTCTAAAGCTACTTGCCTAGCTCTTTTGCAATGTTGATTCAACTTGAACAGAAATCTAACCAAGCCTTATTTTTGACTGGCTCCAAATACAATGCCAGAACGCCGAATGCTGGTCGCTCGCCCAACTCGGACCAACTCAATCAAAAGAAAAAAGGGACAAAACAAGGATATCATCTGCTCTATGCGTTAAAGGTAAGAACAACAATCTAATCTACCAAAAGTCTCTTGGCAGCCTTTGTTGCTCGGAAGGCGGGAATAGAATTTGCTCGACCCGGCTTTCGTCCAATCTCGATGCAGAGCATTCGAATAAAATCATGATTAGTCCAATAGCTGGAGTGCGCACTGAGCATGTTGAAGTACTGTATCTCCAAAGGCCCTCCCCCAGAACGGAGGTACCAGTCGATTTGCCCGTTGTCGTTAAGCAGAAATGCCTTTCTCTCTGCAATCTCTTCCCGGGTAAAGTCGTGCACCTCGAGCTCTAATTGAGAGGGCAATCGGATCGTTGAAGGTCGCTCGGGCTCCGGAACTAGAGGGTTGGGTGCTGGTGCCATGCCTGGTACTACTCCTCGCATTACGGCGCCGACAGACTTCCACAGAGAACCCGAAATGCTAGGTACGTAGGCCTTTTTGAGACTCGCCGCGTAGACAGGATCCACGGCGCCATTGAGAAGATACGCAATGGGATCTTCCTTGGCAAGGATATTGTATATATTGTCCACAGCCAAGCAGCCAAAAGTCCCGGCCTCTGCTACGACGTCTTTCGATACGATGTCGTTTGAATCAGCTCCAGGCTTCATTCTACCATGACGAGGCATCAGCACACCACGCTCCAGAAGAAGAAAGAATCCCGCAGGGCTGCCCGCCAGGAAAAGATTCTTGGTATCAAACTCGAAGAAACGTGCCTCGGGTTCCTTTCGAGACCAGTCCAACCTTGGCACTGTTGTTGGTTGATTTGAGAGAATCTCAAGAGCCATTGCACTCCCAAGGGAATGTCCGATCATGTGGACGCGTCCATTGTCAGCAAAACCTGGGTTGTTGCGGCACCAGAGCCGATAGACACGATTTGCTTCTGATACAAGAGCCTGGATCATTTTCCCTTTGTGATGTGACATGTAAAAGGGGATGTCGAACATGATGTCTGATATCATGCTGCGGACGGCCGGAATCGTATCAGGTTCGATGTCTTTGAGTCCAAACCCCTCCGGCGTGTATTCCTCCTTATCTTCCTCCCTCATTGGCCCTCCATCCTCAAAAGACAGGCCCATTCGCCAATTCAGGGGCAAGATCATCAGTCCATTCTGATCATCGCGCAGAACCTGCTTGACCAGAGGGCTCTGAAGCTCCATATTCACAGCTCGGCGAAACCCATTGATGGCATGAGTGAAATGGAAACTCTCAACCCTCTCCGCAAACTTCTGGCCAATGCCGTGAGCGACAAGAACCAGATCAGTCACTTGACGCTTCGCCTTATCAGCTTTGCAAGCAGCGCATACATCTTGTCCACGGCTTTCGTGCGACTCATCGGCAGCAGAAGCACCTGCTGTGTTTGGTGCCTGTTTCTTGTGGTGTAGGTGCTCCCACGCTGCTCGGTCGAATCCTCGAGCAACAGGAATCCCGACAGTGACGTCTTTCATGATCTTTATTGTCGGCCGTCGGCCATAGTATGCTGATGGCTTCAGGCTCGGTTTTAGTAGAAAAGCCTCAGTGGCATTCTTATACAGGACATGATAATTCGAATACGATCGGGTCAAAATGCTTGCGTCTTCCGCTGTGGCCTTCTTCATGGGAGTCGTATCAACGTTACCTTCAGCAGCAGCTTCACCCCGAAAGCAGCGAGCAGCGCAAAATGGATCCGATGGTATAACTGGCTCAGGGAAGTCGTCTCCAGATCCTATCTCTGGATCCTCGGGCCATAGTCTGTGCGAAATCTTTTCTTCACCCAGTGGTCCAACGTCGATAGCACATCGGAGCTCATCACTCCATGTCTCAGTCCATGGTCGCAAATAGTGATAGCCGGCCTCTAACTGGTTAGCAACAGCCGGCGGTATTGGTAGCATAGTATCTCTAGATTAAGTCAGTTATCCTTTCCCCTAATCGATCCCGGAAACACAACCTATAGAACCAAGTCGCCCTAGAAACAACTGCAACATCGTTGATCGGGGACCAGTATATCGGCTTCATCTGAAGCACAGGCAACGAGACCATATGAAGTCTTGATATTCCGACTGCAACCTCGGCTACCTTGGTCTGGCTCTCGTCGAGTACTGCCTGGATACCTTGATTCGCAATGGTTACAGTCTCTTCTCGTTCGGGAACGCTTTGAGGATGATCTGGGTTTCGAGAGGTATGCCGGCCTGGGCCTCCGAGTCCACTCAGGGGGAGAGATCCGGGTTCTGATTGCGTCTCTGGACTTCCGATGCGTACGAATGGTCTGCCTGAAATTCCATCATCGATAACTGGTGGTCGTGTAAGGCCGGGACTGCCAACGGGTGTTTGTACTCGTGGTGGCTGTGAGGTGGATAAGCCATTGGTTCTCGCTCTCATTTCTCCTATAGTTGATCGACGCTTAGAACTACGAGGCTCCGTTGTTGTGGTCTTGGGAATGTGGGTGACTGGGTGGTCAGTAGTACTGGCGGAAGCGGTTCCTGGGTGGCTCGAGGGTGTGCTGCTCGATACCGGCTGAGCCTCAATTTCATCGTTGGCTTGCTTTTTCAACCGATCAAGTGCAAACACGACCTGTTGCGTGACTTGGTCCACATTCACGGCTGGATTTCGCCGCCTGACCAGGGCACAGAAAGCTCTCTCAAGTTCTTGGGAAACGTCAAGGATCAAATCAGAGCAACAGGTGGGCACAGGCGTTGTGGGCAGTACATCACTGACTGGTGCTGTCACATCTTGTGGCTTATAGCCTTTCCGGTGCCTCTCCCAGTGATTTGTAGTTATAAGCTGGATGAGCGATGCGAGCACCTCTGGGTCAAACTGAGGAGTGCGATCCAGATTCCTCAGTGCATCTTGATGAGCGCGACGTGAAGGCTCAGACATGAGAGTCAGCCAAGCCTTTTCCAGCGCATTATTATCACCTCGAGAAAAGGGGCGCACTTGTCCTTTATTTGTCTTTGAATCGGCACCAACAGTTGAGGAAGTTGAAAGAGGATCATCAATGGGGATGACTGACGAGTAGAAAAACTGAGCCTCGACCGGGGGGACCTCATCTTCGCGCTGAACGCGAGAAACAGGGGCCAGGCGACACTTGGCGCTGTAGGTGTGGTTACCGTCAGTCATGTCGATCGATGGTGGTGATGTCTCGCTCGGGACGCGACTACGAGTGGAATTGGATTGTCCCAACAACGCTCTCGGGTCAAGCCTTGGGCGGCAGATGTATATTGTGTAGGAGTCGGCCGTGCCATAGGTAACTTGATAGAGCTTGAAGCTTCCTTGCTGGTCTCTCACAAGGCCATAGAAATCGGAGGAGGAAGAAGAAGAGAGCTTGGCTAGGTAAGGCCAAGGCTTCGGGGCTGTTATTCAAGGGACGCCATGACGTGGGGGATGATGTCTGCCTTTAAAATGTGGGGCTACCTCCAACTAATAGGTAGGTACCGAGTACGGAGTACTGTGCCTGGAAACAAATGTATCTCTACAGCCAGGTTGTGAGAAATAATACTTTTGCTGCGATCTGAGGAATCTCCAATTTTAGGCACCTTTCTAGAAGATCTAGTTCGACACCAGCTGCCTATTATCACATGCATTAGTTACGACTGTGCCACGTTAGTAGGCAAGCATGTCACTAACAAAACGTCCATGTACTCACATTGAAGCAATTAAGTAAGTTGGTACCTCGATTTTCTACTTGAGATTGCTTCAGACTACTACTACCCAACGATGATATTGCATTAGTACCTAGGTATGGATGGATGCAAGCTAAAGCCAAATATGCCTGCCTACGTACAGCTAACCCATGACGAATGCTCTGTCGGCATTATCAACAATTACAACGCAATACAATCCACCCCTCTAGGATGTACATATACTATTCACACGATCCAATCGCATCAATAAGCCAAAGCATGAACCCGCGAGGCGAAATATCGTATGTATGTAACTACGAATTACAGGGTGATGACAATTCAATCCAAATCGATAGGCGACACCCCTGTCTCAAGTCGGCATTGTTATATATGGGAAAGAATATGTATTTATACATATGTAGAATCTTTATTTTCACTACATCGTACTAAGCTAGGTATGCCAGATCATATCCCTAGTTGGCCTTCCTACCGTACCATAAGCTAGACTTACACCATCTTCTACTGTGTATGTAGGTTCGCTCCAAAAATATATATATATATCCGATCTATTCCACTCAATGATGCCGGTGTGAGCCTCCGTGTAATGTAATCAAACTACAGCCGCAAGCAATCTTAATCACAAGGGATGCGAGACTTGAACTTGCTTGCTCTAGTCGAGCAGCAAACCTTGACAAATTATTCTCCAGTGTGGGACTTGGCACAAAAGATCCCATTCCCAGCGAGCTTCCAGATCAAGATTTTATTTGTCAAGTTCGCATATGCCGAGGTGAGTCGTTTCGACATGTCGCCCAGGCGAGGCTCTCGGCATAATGCATACGAACCCTAGGCTGTCGCATGTGGAAAGGCACCAATAGAGTTTTCCTCTTGGAGAACTTTTGTGTCTGTGCCTCAATCGTTGCAGTATCTGCATATTGGAGCAAGGTTTTATCCAGAATATACAGAGACGCTGATCAGTGGACCTCCAGTTCGAGTGCACTTTGCCACCAACTCATTCATGTTTTTTTTTTCTTTCTTTTTTTGTTGATACATCCAGCCATCGGGTTTCGTGAGTTTGCTTACTTCCTTTCTTAGGTGAGAATACATGTTCCTAAAGAATACAAGTCAGCAAGACCCAAAATTGACAAGACACTTTGTCGTGGTATCATTAGCCAGCCTACCTTTTCCAATTCTAGGCCAGGTTTTCATGCCGTTTCTAACTTGAAATGCCTGAAGAAGGCTCTGAAAGAAGTTTAACTTCTCCCCGATCAAGGATCCTGCCACATCGATGGATTACTATGTATCTTTAAATACATCCGTGGTGTTGATGACGATTGTGTAGTATGTTATGCCCAAGCCTATCCAGGGCGGCGAGGGTCTGAACCGGACGGTCTGGTTGGGCTAACAATCCCCAACCCTCCGAAACCTGGACCTTGCAAGTTGAGTGTCCCGATATCAAACCGCTTCGAACAGCCGTCCTCCATATGTCTACCAATTCAACTATTAGAGTTTGTGAGCGCCGGAGTGTATGGCATGCTTACCTTCTCAGAGTATCCTTTCGAGCAAAGAGGCGTCCGCAATAGTCACACTTATGATTGCGCTCCTTCATATGCACACTCTGGCGGTGTCGTTGAAGGTCTGTCTTCCGCACAAACTTCTTAGTGCACCCGTCAATAGTGCAGGGAAATGGATATTCGCGCTTCTCATCATGAGTCTCAAGGTGCGATTTGTAGTTGTAGCTGCGACTGAAGAACTTCCCGCATCCTTTGACTTCGCATTGGAAGTTTGCCTCCTCCTTCGATGTGTGCTTTCTTGTGGGTCTCTTGGCCTTGGTCGTCTTCAACAGTCTCCTCTCCTGGCCAAGATCAGGAGGTTGATTTTGCGGGGTAGAATAGAACTGCGGCACCTCATGTTCTTGCTTCGGCCAAGTCGTTGAACTACTTGCGCCAAAACTGGAGGGCAAATTTGAAGCGAAGGAGGCTTCATCGGTTTGATGAGCAGCAGCAGCAGATGTACCGGCAGTTGAGTACGGTTGCGGCTCGTACCCCTGACCATAGCTGCTCACGGCGCCTTCGACTCTGAATCTCGAGTTAGAGGGATCTTGCAAGTATCCATATGGTGGCCTTGCGCCTATTGACGGCGCTCGCGAGGATTGGCTAGTAGACGACAATGATGGCTCATGGACTGACGTGTTGCGACTGGGCGGCATGTAGGCGTCATGTGTCTGATATGGGGCAGGCAAACAAGAGTCGTATCCGGCAAATGCATTAAAATCCGCATGCAGGGAATCAGGTTTTACCGAGCTTGAAGAAGCCGTACTTGTTCCAGCCACTAAGCCGTCTGATGTGACCCAAGCAGTGCTACCGTGGTCCATGGGAGGCGGTGATGGAAGTTCTGGCTGAGGCACTGTGAACCAGCGAGCGTGGTGGGAGTACGAATCCGAATCCAAGTCTGACTGCGAAACGCCTGAGAAAGCTTGCTGAACTGGGGAGCCGTAGCAAGACGGCGGGCGATTCGGGGGGCAGGAAGTGTCAGAACTGGACGAACTCGTTTCGAAGAACTGTGAATACTGCGATATGGGGGAGTTCGAGGTCGAGGGAGGTGTCAGGTACATATTTGAGGTCGTTATAGAAAGCAAGTATGCGAGGGTCGGGTTAGAATCCGTGGGGATGCTAGGGTCTCATGTGCCATGCACGTCCGGTAGGTAGAGAACCACAGGCCACAAGCACCTTTAGATTAGGTACTGCAGTGAGTAGAAATTCATCGACCAAGACGGGAAACCCCATGACGGGGTATCAGTAGGATAAATACAACGAGGACACAACCAACACGGGAGATGGAGTTATGAGCAACAGACGCAGACGGACGGTGGCAACAAAGACGAACGTCGACCAAACCAAGTCCTGGGCGAGAAATGGACGTACGTACAGGGAAGATTGATTACTTAGATCCTCTTTGATGAAGCTACTACCATCGATGAATTAGACCCAGACGAGGATTGTCGAAGGATCAGTCTCCGCCTGCATGGGGGGGTGCTAGAGAAACAGGCAAGACAGGCTAGACAGGTTAGACAGGCGAGTCCAAGGTGGGGAGACGGGTAGGTTGGCGTTCACGGCTAGAGAGCCACTGGGAAGGTGTCGAGAAGCGGGTGACGGGGCCGGGAGGAGAGCGAAATGAGGTCTAGGCCAGGATCGAGCTTGCCAACCACACGGCTGGGCCATTGCGACCCTTGACAGATCTCGCGGCTGACTTGAGGTAGATAACGGTATCGCTATGGCCGTTTACTGTCACCAGCCAGCCAAGTAGGCAAGTAAGATGTGTGCAAGTCAGGCCGTTGAGTGCCCCAAATTAGAGCATAAAATCAACCCTAACGCGAACTAAGGTACGGAGGGCCGCATTCCGCAGCGACAAGGATTTCAAGACTCGAGAGACGGCTGCTTCACACTCTGTGCAGGTACTGTTGTTGGTGCAATGATAACGAACGAAGTAGCATAGAGACACAGCCTAGCCCCAGCCCAGCCTAAGCCAGTCCTAGTTTGCAATGCGTCCGTATTTGAACCATGTTCGTGGGTTCTTTTTCAAAGTGATGCCATCCCCCATGAGTTCCCCACCATAAAGAGCCAACACAAGAAGAACACCAACACACTCGGAAGATATCGAGTACGGCACCTTGCGCTTTCTCTTGATTGGAGCGTGCGCACAGCCCCAATTTGGCAGGCTGGCCCATGCAGCTCAAGCACTTGTAGTGCCATGACCGCAAGGTAGATGCAGGTGTGTGAGAACCAACGACGGTGGCCCGCGGTCTTAGGTAGGTAGGTACGTAAGGCACCTTGGAGAGCAGGTAAACAAGTGAGCGCATTTGTCGTTGGCGTCCTGTGGTTGCTCACTATTATTATCTTTGGGGGGGAGCATGGCAGATTCGCCGAGACAGAATCAAGGAAAAGGTTGATGATTGTAACGTCATAAACACCATTCCACAGACTGTCATAATCCCTTTGAGCTCTGTTAATTTGACCAGTTAGAATAAGGGGGGCCATCATCGCTGGCCTGCTGGCGACGGATCGTACACTGCGTTCACATAATTATCATCTAGCGTTCCTAGAGATGGAGGGAGGTTCCTTGACCAAATCATGGATCGTTTATGTGCAGACATGATGGTAGCTCCCATCAGGATGAGGGCCAGGGGCCTCAGAGTCTGTAGGCTCTGATCTCTGTATGCGTCCCGTCTCAATGGCATTATTGCAGGGCCAACGGATCATCAGGTGGTGCGACTCGTGCGAGTCCGGCTCGGCGCAAGCCAGCCAGGGGAATGGTAAGGCAAGGCCAAGTACAGTAGGAACCGGGCTAGATCCGAAGAGCCGATACGGTACAGCCCTCAGGGATAGCAAATGTGAAATCGGTACTTCTTTCAGTGGCTAATCTACTATGTTTCCTTTACTAATCACTCTAGTATTATCCCTGTAAATATACTCTGTACTAAGAATATATAATCCTATTTATTAGTGTTTTTAATTCTGTTGTGGGAATATATACCTAAAAAATCGCGGATATGCACATTTGCTATCCCCGCGGACTGTAAAATACGAGAGAACAGCTCAAGACCGAGGAAACCCCAGAGGATAAAAGGGAATAAACCTGCTGTGTTTGGCTTGGGGTAGGGGCGTGACTCCGGTGGAAGCTCAAAAATCCACTCCCTACCCGCTGCCGTTGCACTCATAATTAAGTGGGCACGGTCCAGGTGGGTCAGGAACTTGTGGAGTGGGCACGATGTGACGAAAGGACAGTGCTGTTTATCCTTGGAACGGCCCGTGGTGGCACTTCTGGAGGCCCAAATGGCGCGGCTGTCTACAGTGTCTTGTTCCTGGCCTCAAGCCCGCTTAACGGCCGGTGGCGCCCCGCAAAACGGCCTCTATGTACTGGACATGTCGACGCCCCGACGTTGGATGCGCGCGCACATGTTTGCAAATAGCCTCAATATTCATTCATCTTGTTCAAACGCAGCCGGACCGAAGATACTGCATCTCCAAAGTCCACGGCACAAAACATAGTTTGAACCTTACCTTGCCTTGCCTTGTCTTACCTTACCCTACGACGGGCCGTTCCTTTTAATCCCCTGTTCTTACTCCGTACACTGCGCGTACTCCGTCCGTACATAGTTTAGGTACCTAGGTATGTATTGTAGATGGAATTTTAATCAAGGTACCTTTGCGCATCCATTCATCCAATATCTAACTGTAGTTAAGATACAGAGTAGATACACCCACCAAACTGTGACCTGAAAGGATAAAGCCCACTCGGACGGAGATGTATCCGCGTTGCTCTCGCTGTTGGATAGGTAGTGGTGTTTGTCAGAAAGCAAGATCTCTCATTCTAGTACATGCGTCTAGAGGAGGTGATGAATTGCATCCGGCGATGCTACTGCGCTAACTGATGACGCTGCGTACAATATCCGTACATACGAGTAGTCTACACCAGCAACCTAGGAGCAAGCAAATGAACATCTGTACAAACAGCGGGTATTAATCATCACCTCAGCCAAGCACGAAGAGTGAGCACTCAGCCAACGTGAGTGCCTCGGGGGCTTCTGTCGTCTCATGGGTCCGTCCGTAATGTAACGCTGGCCTGTAGCCACTGTGACTGGGGGGTTACAGGGGGGTTACAGCAGGTTATATAGTGTGAGCAGCACAATACTAGCTA
>VYWZ01000048.1:0-19249 GCA_008711595.1 Fusarium xyrophilum | reverse complement strand
GGTTGAAAATGAGGTGGCCAGTCTTTGGGTGGGGGACGTTATGCTCTTCGGGCGAATCGTCACCCACGCCAACAGCTGCTCCCGTACGGCTCCCCCTTGGCGTGAGCTCCTGACCAGTCGATAGACTCGATACTACCCCCCACCTCAGCCTAGTCCAGCCCTTCCAGCTCCCATGTCCGTTTTCGATAGCGCGTTGCACTGAATGTTTTAGGGGCAATCAGCTGCAGGGATCCAGGGATGGAATTCGAAAAAGTGGCGCCGTTCCCTGTGAGTTCCAGCGACTCAGCAACATGTACTCGTCCGCGAGAGGAGAAGTGACGAGAGACACTCGAGGTCGCGTGGCCCAATGGCAAGGCGTCTGACTACGAATCAGAAGATTCTGGGTTCGATCCCCAGCGTGATCAGTTTCTTTTTGCTGTTTCTCGATCTGAATTTGTTTCCAGAACTTTTGGTTGAGGTGTTTGTTTCGAATTGATCTTGAAATCGATAAAGTGAAACGGCGCAGTAATTGTCAAGTACAATGATGAACAACCAGCATCTAAGAGAAGCCCTGGTCTCAACGCCAGTAGTAAGACACTACACTTGCATTTCTACCATTTTGCTCGATCAAATTATTATCATTTTGTCGACGATCGCATGCTTCTTCAACTCCTTGATTCTGAATGCAACCTCTTCAGATAATGAGACATTGATTAGCAGAATGCTGTCTTCAACTAATGACGTCCATCTCTGCAACCTCCCTAGGCAAGCAAGCGAAGAGACAGAGACATGCATAGCCGAAGGCGTTCAAGGACCCACGGTTCGTCATGACTGAACCCCGAATTACTGGGCAAAAACAGCTTCTCTCTATTTGTCTTTTATACTGAATCATGAAACACGATCAAGCTCAGAGTCATCAGCCTTCAAATACTATTCAAGCAGTTAAGTTCCAGGGCTACAAGCTATCTTAGCATCGTACAGTTTTGAGGGATGAGCACTTCAAGGGGTCCAGAAAGGGGTCTCCCTGGCCTGACGGCTCGGCTTCAGCGGGACATACCCCAATCTCATCTATGCCTCACTTATACAGATGGCCTAAAACCAAGAGATTGACCGCCGATTTCAATTTGCTCCACCGTATTTTGCCGTCTTTGGCACCATTAATCCCATTCCTATGCTTCTGTCGTTCATCTTCCCCACTACATTCCCTATATCCGAATCCTCGTCTGATCGAGGTTACGTACCTTGCCTTATACTTATGGAACTGACAGAAATGTTAGTTGGGGTTTCGACGGCTGCAAGCGAAACCGTCGATTTCGAATTGGCAAACCGACGGAATTGAATTTGTCGCTAACAGTCAATCTCTGATATCCAATGACAATTGTATAAACGGAATAGACTCGGGGGCCTTCTGTGAACCACAGTCCACAGTCACATGCTAAAAAACGGCCTCCTATCATCCCTTCTAATCGCTCCAAACGCTGGGTGCACTTACTGCATATTCTCTGCTTACCGTCCGCTATTCGGAAAACTCCACTGAATGTCACTGGGGAACAAAATCGCCTTATGTCATCCAACTCCAGTCTCAAGTCAGAAGAACAGACCTAGAGACGCCCTTCTCCAGTCTCTCTCGTCATTCCGTTGTCTTGAGGCGTCTAGTCCTGTGCCGTTGCCGTTTCTCCTCACTGCCACAGTACCATTACTATATTTCAGTTCCCTTCTACCTTGACAGATCCCCTCTTTCAGCGTCATTCTCTATCATCCTTCTCTCTCCTCCACTATATCAATATCGGCGCAAGTAGAGCACAGTACAGTACAGTACAGTACAGTTCCCAACAAGCAGCTCCTCTATCTTATTAGTACGCCCGTACGGTATCTTGGATCGCCGCTTATTATTAGGCCTTTCCCTCTTGCCAACTTACTTTAAGCCTCCACTCCAACCAACCTACCCATCAACTTGATGTCTTCCCTCGTCTCAGAGTTTCTCATCAACCCCGTCTTGCGTCAGGCTCGTCGATTTTCCGAAATCTCGCGATCTACCTTCACTGGCGATGGAGGCGACTCGACCGAACACGCTGACGCAGTGAGCGATTCCGGTCATCCTGGTAGTCCTGTCTCTGCGCCTGTCTCTGTATCTGTACCTCTGCCAGTACCTGAGCCGGCACCGGCGCCGATCATCGACTCTCCCCTCATCAGACCCCTCAGCGTCTCGACCCAAGAAACAAGAGTTGAAGAACCCGAACCAGTTCCAATCATGTCCCGAGAAACTCCTCCCCGCGATCGTATCGGGATTGCTCTGAGCCCGCTCAGCTCTCGTCGGATTCCGGAAGATGATGGTATGCGCGAGTTGCGATCCCGGATCCATTCGATCAACGCCCAAGACATACCCCAAAATGACAAAGCGCGGTTAATCCACGATATTCTGTTGGAAGGATATAAGTCGTCCAAGACAGTACCGCTTGTGAAGAAGATTCTCGAGAGTGGTGGAGGCTTGGATGTACCTCTATCGCAATCACCGTCGTCGCCAGTATCGAGGCCGTTGAAGTTCTGGCAGAACCAACCGGATGAGGAAATATTTATCTTGACCGAGGAAGACAAAGCACCAACGTATGTACCTGTGAAGCCGCCGAAACGACATGGAAGTGAGACTCCAGTGGAACCTTTAGAGGTGGTACCAGAAACGGAACAACCTCTTGGATGCCAACACTACGAACGAAACGTCAAGCTCCAGTGCTTCACATGTAAGAAATGGTATACCTGTCGTTTCTGTCACGATGCGAACGAAGATCACAACCTCATCCGCACAGAGACCAGGAACATGCTCTGCATGCTTTGTGCAACACCACAGAAGGCCTCGGATATGTGCATCAACTGCGGCGAGTTGTCGGCATATTATTATTGCGATATTTGTCACTTATGGGAGAACCGCCAAAGTAAACCCATTTACCACTGTAACGACTGTGGTATTTGTCGTCGAGGCATGGGCCTCGGCAGGGACTTTTTTCACTGCAAGGTGAGAACAGTCATGCCTCTATGATAATGATTGCTGACTAGCTGTAGACCTGCCGGGCATGTATCTCAACCTCGATTGAGGGCTCTCACAAGTGTATCGAGCGGTCAACAGATTGTGACTGTCCCATCTGTGGCGAGTACCTCTTCACTTCACCACGGCCTGTGGTCTTCATGGCTTGCGGTCATAGTATTCATAAGAAGTGCTACGAACAGCATATGAAAGTGTCATACAAATGCCCGATTTGCAATAAGAGTCTTACAAATATGGAGAGCCAGTTCCGAAATCTGGACGTTGCCATTCAGACTCAGCCTATGCCGCCGGAGTTCCGCGATACCACTGCCGTTATTCTGTGCAACGATTGCTCCGGAAAGAGTACTGTTCGATATCACTGGTTGGGTCTGAAATGCTCCATATGCCGGTCATATAATACGGTAGAACTGAACATCGTGGGAGGCGACCGTGCAGGATCTCAGCTGCCTGCTGAAATGCAACCGATTGTGGACACTGGACGGGATGCTTCTGGATCTGTGAGCGGAAACCCAGCACCTATCGCAGTGGGAAACAGGCGCAGACATTCGTCTCACGGTGTTGAGGCTCAATACCGCGCTCCAGATAGAGTTGCACGATCAGTGTCCCCTGGCAATATGGGTTTCGACTCGATCATGGCACACCTGCCACCAGACGAAGAGTCTGAGGACGATATTCTTGGAATCTGGAGAATTCGAAACCGTGGCAACAATGCATCTGAGAATGACGAAGACTCTGAACTTGATGATCTCAGCGACACACTTTCGGACGCTGAAGAGGAAGACGACGATGATGACGAAGAAGACGAAAACGAAATTGTTCTTATTGGACATCGATGAGCAATCACAAAACAGCATGATATAAAACTCAAAAGGGTTGGCTAGGTTCTTTTACTGCAAGGCGTTTGGGGGGGCTGCATTGACCTGGTGGGGGAATACCAGTTGGAGGCTACTGACTGACTACTATATGTGTACGAAGGGATGTGAATAGGTTGGTGGTTTGCATCTTGGGCGCTTATTATTCCGCGTTGATCTTGGGTTTCTGGATAAGATTCAACCGACACAAAGTAAGGTAGCATGATTGTTTGAGCATGTACCTAGGGCATTGAGTACAACAAAATCTCTATTCTGGCAGAGTCATGATTGCGCCTGTCAAGTGGAAGCATTTCCCTATGAACGCCTACCGAGACAACATTTCCATAATTCCAAGTTCAATTCGTGTCAAATCTCTGTATCGAGTTCATCCCGCTTACTTTAACGTCGCCTGGCCGCGGTTGCAGGTTGCTGGGCCTCTTGTCTGAGTTCCTTGATAACTTGCTGCATGGAAACACATATTAGAAACTCCTTCAACTCATGATAGGTGAAATTTGATTACGTACCGCTAAAGCCTCTGGGTTCACTCCGCGCTCAATCATAGAGATGCAGATTGATAGAGTCCGGCGATCAAGGTGACAGTTCTGCAGTCTCAAGTCAGCGGTCAGGTCTTCACGCGTGCTGTTTTATGGATGATTTATCGTACAAGAATAGTAGAGATCTCATGGAGAATATCCACGGCTTGTTGCGCAGCCGCGTGCTTATCTGGTTCAGGCATGATGGCGGTCGATGGGGGTTTGGTATGGTGTATGAAGAGAGGGAAGTGGAAGTGGAGGTCAACTTAATTGATCATGGCGGGGAGACGCGGGTCGCGGTTGGTCTGGGCTGATATAAATCATGACGCCCAATAAACAGCAAAAATGTTATGAGTAGTGGCATGGCTACTGGTATTTTTACAAAGAGATTTCAATATAGCCATTTAGCTTAAGTTCAATTCTCAGAACGATCTTGTTGGTAAGTGTAATTATTGAGTACCTTATCTAAGATGCCAGTTGAACCAACACTCCCAAGATATCACGGATAAATTCAAAGGTTATTTCAAAACAAAAACAATCATCCAAGGTATAATTATCGTTCTTAAGCAGCATCATCGCACATAGACGGTCGTCGCAGCAGAATCCATCAATCAATCAACTCATCAGGTCTTCATAGCCTCCACAAACAACTCTCTCATGCCCTTTAGCAGAACAACCAATTCCCTCGTCTCGTTCAGCTTATCCAGCACCCTCTCAACCTTCTCTCGCTCGATCTTGGGTCTACAGTGCTTCACTTCGTAGTCACGCGAGCTTGTAACAAGTTCAAACCAAGCCTCGCGCTCCCAATCCTTCTCGTCAATATGCGTGTACACAAACTTGAGACGATCGTCGTGGCCAGCGCCCTCGATCTTGAGGCAGAGGTTGGTGATCCAAAAGTCCAACTCGGGGACGTTGAAACGAGACTGGGCTTTTTGCTGTTGAGCGTATTCGCGCTGTGCGGCAAGTCGGGCTTCGATTTCGGCTTGTGTTTGTGCGATTTCAGCCTTGAGACTGTTGCGGGTTGCAAGGTGGTTATCGCGCTGCGCAGCGAGGGAGTTAATAGCGCTCTCCATCTCGCGCGTTTCCGCCTCTTCCTTCTCGATTGTTTGTTGGTGCGTCGAGGTCTTGACCTGAATGATTTCGATGTCTCGCTTCTTCATGCGTTGATCCTCTGAAGTAGTGGTTAGTATGTATCATATGCGCCGGCAATGTTAGGGTATATATACCTTCAAGTTCAGCGACATTCATGCGAAACTGGTTGCGCTCTTCGAGGACGCGCTTACGACCCTCTTCAATGAATGCATCGAATCGGGCCGTGAACTTTGCCATGCGATCGCGTAGCTCATCGAAGCCAAAGTTGATATTGGGCAGCTGGTTTGCGACAGAGGGGCCGACGGGGGCCATGCTCTGTCGCATACTGGCAGATAGGGAGGACTGAAAGTCGGTAGCCATTGCGTATGACTCAGGATCGTGAAGCGATTTGGCTGGTGTTGTTTCCGGCTTCAAATTCTTGTTCCATAGGGTACACGGGGTTGATCATTGAGACACAAATTGGGCATTGTTCTCATGTAGTATTTATTTACACCGCGAAATTGCGTTGCTCGGTCGACTAAATAAATGTGGCGCACCTCGCCTGCACCGCCACGCCGCATGCGCATGCGCTGAGCATCCCTTCACTTCAACGTCTACTTATACTCACCGATACTTTTCTTCTATAGATACATTTCAGCTTTCGCGGCCAAATTCCTCATCGCATGACCCCATATGGCATAGGATGCCTTTTTAGTGCTTCAAATACCATCGACTCCCGCTCGAGACTCTCTTGCGCCTCCTCTACTAGCCCATCTCGCGATGAAGAAAGGAAAATCGGCCAAAATTTCAGCATACTGGAAATCAAGACTTGGGCCGAATGGCTGAGACCAGGCGACTTACGGACCTGATCCACGGTCACGTAGGAAGTCTTACTTATATACCGCCGGAGAATGCGACTGCGCAACCTGGGACTTTTCACTCCAGTCGCCTAACTGCTAATGGTGAGTTTCTATACAATCGCTTTGCGCGCATCGCAATACTTACCAAGACGTCTAGCGCCTCACTTCAAAGTTGTTGGATCTTCAGCAGAGTTGTACCCGCCTTCAAAAACCCCTGCTCCGGAGATCTCGTCCAACCTATGGCAGGAAAGACGAGTTCAACAGCGATGGCTTCTTCAGGCTCACCCCGAAGCCTTCATGGGTAACTCAGCGCTATCCGGGCTTCTACAGGAGAACATGAATCGCTACTCAAAAGTCGAGGGCGAAGTCAGCGATCAACCATTACTTGCTATTGGCCAAATGACGAATGTGTCGGATCATTCGAGAATCACTGGATCACCCATGCTTGCGGCTGCTACGGGAGAGTCGGGAGAACTACTTAGACTGGCTCGGATCGTTCAATCGAAATGGAAATGGGGAAACTACAAGCGCACGACTCTTCAGCCCTCTGTGATAGACCCTGATGATCCCGAGGAAGAGGCCATTTGGGCCAGCGATGGTCTGCCGATCTCCCAAGTCAAATTCGCAACCAGTCTCAAACGACATGATGCCACCCGCTGGCTCATCGTTCAAAAGCAAACTTCGACCACGATTCTCCATCCAGAGTATCACAAAGTTCCGGTAGCTCAGTCGTCCGCTTCCGATCCCATCATTCATCAACCACGGCTGTCGCGAATCGATCCTAACCCGATCTTGACCATCTCACATAAGTCGACTGGCGGTAATGCACAGGTTGATGTTGCTTTCAATCCAAATTCTAAGGGCCTACCACCACAGATTGCCATCATCGATGAATGCGGATATTGGTCAATATGGGACATCTTAGGGGGAAACAAGCTGAAAACACGACCTCTGCCTTACTCATGTGGACATATCTCCGATGGGTTGTTGAATGAATTGCCCTCTACGACAGAGCATCCTGCTGGAAAGCACGGGGTTCTATTTGTCGGCACAGCCAAAGTAGACAGTTTCTGGGAAGATGGTTCACAAAGTGCTGATGACTCTAGAGAATTTGCACACCGATCGAGTCACCTACTGATCTGGAACAGGGAGAAGTACGAAGTCATCGATCTCGCGTCGCACATAGCTCTGCCTCGACTCTCGTTGTTGGCTCGTCCAAAGTCCAAGCCTGATGCAATTCTTGACATCAGAGTCAGTCCAGCCGACCAGAATCACATATTCGTCTTGACCATGCGCACTATTTACTGGATTGACTTATTTGCGAAAAGCACGGTGGAGGAGGAGGTAGTCCCAAAACCGGCTATTCTGATATCCTGCCCTCGATTGTTGGACAGAGAAGGATTGCGAATGACAACATGCCTTACTTCAGAAGGTGGACAAGAGGCTGCTATGGTGTTTGTCTTTTCTCCGACTCATAGACAGCTTCAAACATACTGGTTCGGACATTCAGAGACAAGTGGCCTTCCTTATTGGCATCGCGACACGCTTACTCTTCCTCAAAATGGCGAATCGGCCAGTGGCGATATTCAATCGCTCGAAATCCACCCGGTCAAGCTCACGCGGGACGGGGACGCTTCGTCCGGCCCTGGAGCCGATTATCACCGTGCAGGAGTTCAATTCTACCAGGGCAGCATCTTGAGCAAGAATTTGGGTGTGCAATATTGCATCTGTGTCTCAGTCAAAGATCGCAATATGGAGATTTCATTACCTGGTGGGCGGGTCGGTCGTAACAAGTCCGACGAAGCGCAGCGCTGGAAGAAGAAACGAAAACATTTCATTAGACATATGGGCAACACGTTTGTGCTTCCCGAAGGCATGGCTGATGACAACATCAAGCATGTGGTAAAACCTAACAATCGATCCAAGGACCTCGACAAGTTGAAGAGCAGAGCATCCGCAGTTTTCGGTCCTATAAGCTTGAACCTGGATGGCTTGTGCCATTCTCTCCAACAGACCTTGCTGGCTATTTCAGACAGTCCTCATGATATACCCCCCGCTCTACTCTCAGCTATTCAAGAGAATATCACTGAAGGAGTGGCTGAAGGGAGACTGCCCCTAAAGACTTGGAAAGAAATCGGCGACGAGCTTGGTCCGACTGATTTACGGAATGGCTTTCACGAAACACAGCCCGATATGCTTGATTTGTTTGCGATCGATGATGGACAAACAGTCGTGCTGCAACTTGGAAGACAGACTTCGAAGGAGTGGATTCGAGAACTCGTCAGCTTGTCGCATCTTAACCAAACTTACGTTGATCTTTGGCTTGATCCACTGGAAGGAAGAATACCCCAGCAAGAGGAGGAAATAATAAGGGGATGGATCGCAGACTTAGCCAAGGATATGTTTCTGGCAACAGCCGGAGTGATGGTTCAAGATATACCTCTTCTAGGACCGGCAAGCCAGGAGGAAGACGGACGAACTCAGCCCACTCAGTCGAGTGTAGTTCGAATCGAGTCATCGCAGTCATCAGCAGGTGGAATTCCTGCATCACCTCTCAGTGCGACACCAAACAGCACCAAAGATGCAGCGATCAGGCGACTGCAGCTCCTCGCACCATCATTGAGATTGGACAAGATGGAAAATGCCAAACCGTCTAACGTGCTATCATACTGGCCCACTGAGCGTGGCGTCAGCACAGATGACTATGTATCTAGTGTTGCCGCTGCGACCGACAGGAAGTTTGACGACGCAAGATCACGGCTGCAAAGGATCGAAAACAAGCGAAAGGCCCAGAACGACAAGTACAAACTTCCACCGTTTATGAGAGAGGGAAGGGACCCCAAGGCCATAAGGACTTATGTGCGAACTGAAGCGGGCAACCCCATGTCTTCGCCGATGCGTCCTCGGAGAGAAGAGCCCATGACGCTACCGCCAATATCTGTCGCTCCCACACCTCGGACCATGTCGAGCCAGCAAGGCATACCTTCATCCTCACAGAGTCAAGGACTCTTCGGGCCATCGTTTGCTATGAGCCAGCCCGTATCGGGCATCTTTGGAGATAGAAGGAAGGCGAAGAAGAATGAGAGGAAGAGTGGTTTTAGATGAAGCAAGCGAAGCAAATTACACGAGTATTGGCTATACATTTAGGGTTATTGATGATATGCATGACATATGTAGTTGCTGTTATTTAATTCCTAGTCAGGAAATCATGAAGATTGGTTGCTTCCAACTGTTGCTTGGGTTGTGTGACCTTGAGTCTGTTATTAATGTTCATGATGTCCAGTCTCGGGCGCTTATGTAGGGGACCCAGTGCTAAAATGTAGTCATCCTCGATTGTTAATGGTTCACTTGACTTACAACCAACATCAACTCAAACATCACCACGACCTTGACTCAAAATTCACAAAACTGACTCCCCTTACAATCACTTGTTGTCAGACTGTTCAAGTCATTCGAACATCATGTCTCACTGCCATGATGAACATTCTGGTCATGGCCACGACCACGACCATGAGCATGATCACTCCGACGACGTCACACCAGCAGTGCAATTCTCACTCTACAGCCAAATCAACTTTGATCATATTGTCACTCTGAACGAAGCCCAACGAGATGCTGGTCAGAAAATCGTCAAGAAGACGTGGCAGGAGAGGCTCAGCGTTGAGCCTGAGCTAGAGAGTGACGTTGACGAGCAGCTTCTCATGACAGTGCCGTAAGTGAAACCCCATCTTATATACAAATATTGCACTAAACCATATCAGATTCACGGCCCAAATCAAGCTTCACTCCATCCTCATCCGCACATCCCCCTCAGCCTCGGCCCCCAAAACCCTCCATCTCTTCATCAACCGAGATGATCTCGACTTTGCAGCCGCCGAGGAGTCAGACCCTGTTCAAACTCTTGAGCTCTCTCAGACAAGTGATCTGCAAGAGATTCCCGTGAAGAGAGCCTTGTTTGGAAAAGTGCAGCGGCTGGTGCTATTCTTTGCGGACAACTTTGGCGATGGTGATGAGGATGTTACCCGTACCTCGTACATTGGCTTCAAGGGCGAATGGACTCAACTTGGACGAGCGCCTGCGAATATCATTTACGAGGCTGCTGCGAACCCGGGAGATCATAAACTCAAGGGTACGAGTGTGAATCAGATGGGGAGTTGTATTGGAGGGAGGGGTCCTGGAATTTAGAGGTGATGATGGCCAACGAGAGTATTCACCAACAACAAAAAAAGATTACAAAGAGAGACGAAATGCTCAAGTCTCATAAACTACACAATACAAAATCAATTCAAACTGCTTCTTAAAACTATTTCACACTATCCATCTCTCGTCTTGAATGGTGCCATTTCACTACAACCAATGCTAGCCGGAAATTCTCCGGGTGCTGCAAAAGCTCTCCGATATCTCAGCCTCACCCAAGATCTTTCACCGCTATCAACCGACCCGACCCATCGCCCTCAATATCCCACCCACGGCGGCCCAATTGCTCTCTTCGACAGCGTCGCCGCCGCCGTCGACACGCCGCCTTTCACAAAAATGCCTCCCCGTCTGCCAATCCGCCTGGGCCTTCCACGGCCCTGCGCCGTCGCCGCCCGGCCTCTCCTCCTCCCGCTCACAGCCACCCGCGGTGTCAAGTATGGATGGACCACGGCTCCTCATCGCAGCAAGCACAAGCGTTTCAACCAGCCTTCTTCCGGTCTTCCTGCGCTCACGAGCGGTCCTGCTGCTGCGCTGAAGCGTCGGGAGAATACTACGCCTCTGCGCTCGGGTGTCCTTGCTACCAAGAAGGGCATGACTAGTGTGTTTGTTGGAAAGACCCGTGTGCCTTGCACTGTGCTGCAGCTCGATCAGGTCCAGGTTGTTGCCAACAAGACTCGACAGAAGAACGGTTACTGGGCTGTGCAGATTGGTGCGGGCTCGCGTGATGGTCGAAACGTCACAAGCCCATTGCTGGGTTACTACGAGGCCAAGGGCATTGCACCCAAGGCTGAGCTCGCCGAGTTCAAGGTTCGAAACGAGTCTGGTCTTCTGCCCGTTGGTGTTCAGATTCTTCCCGACTGGTTCAAGAAAGGCCAGTACGTCGACGTCAAGGGCCGATCGCGGGGTATGGGTTTCGCTGGTGGTATGAAGCGCCACGGCTTCTCCGGTCAGGAAGCTTCGCACGGTAACTCCAAGAACCACCGAACAATCGGTACAACAGGTCCTTCGCAGGGCAGCGGTAGTCGTGTTATGCCCGGCAAGAAGATGCCTGGTCGCATGGGTAACGAATTCGTCACAGTGCAGAACCTCAAGGTCATGATGGTGGATAACGACTTGGGTATTGTGCTAGTCGGCGGACCTATCGCCGGTCCCAAAGGTCGTGTTGTTCGTCTCCAAGATGCCAAGAAGCGAAAGGCTCCCCCTCAACCTCATCGCGAGGCTGCTTTGGCTACTCTATTGGAGCGCAACCCCGATCATGAGGCGAAGCTCCAAGCAGCACGGGAAAGGCATCTTCAGCTGAAGAATGAAAGAGAAGCGGCGCAGCTTCAAGACTAATGACTTTTACCATGGATTGTAAGAGGGACTTTGAACTACGTATAATAAGATGGGAGAGAGATCATAAGCGGGCTTTTTGTATTATACACACACACACACACACACACACACACCATCTACTGTACAGATTCGACTACAACCGGAGTACCCAGGGTTATCAAATTCATTTTGGCAACGATGCTCGCCTCACATGTTTCCCATTGAGTGACCCATCATGCCTCACTTATATTCGACCTGCTTTCGGAATCCTCTTGTTGGAGCATCTTCCTCCACAGCAGGAAGATCCTCACCGCCTCCAATGAGCGCCTTGAAAGGATCACCATTATCCAGAAGATCCAGCCTCGTGCCATCGCTCATGGTGAGACTCCACTCTGTAGTTGAGAAGAAACCCTTGCTCGTAGGTCTGTTGCTAGCAAAGCGCATGACACCCTCGCCCTTTGTGCCTCGTACTGAGAACCAGATATCGATACGGCCATGAAGCTGGTTCATCTCACCGTGGATCCAGGGGATCTGGTGCTTGAAGTAGATCTCGTCGCCGAGGAGATCGCGAGCAGCTTGGTTGGTTCGTAGAGCGTAAAGTGTCGAGGAGACGACGGGTGAGGACATCTTTTGGTAGTTGAAGATAGCGACTGATGAGGCGGCCACGATGAGGAGGAAGATGGGGAAAGTACGGCGCCAACGGAATGTTACATCAGCTACATCTACACATAACCAATGTCAGTCTGATCCAATTGCTTATCGAGTCTCAGTTGTTCGTACCTGGGAGCTCTCGGTCCGCCCTCCTCGACATCATGGGCCCATCTCCGGGCTTCGGTGCTGGAGTCATCCATCTTCTCTGCGCAGGTCTCAATGCGACAGTCCTTGACTTGAGAGCTGCCGCCAAGCGTCGTCGGACGATCCTAGGTAGCGCTAGTTGTTGCGACATGGTGATTTTGCGCCTAATTTCTGGTGATCAACTGAATTGGAGTTGATCAGCTGAGGCTCTCAATTGCTCGATATCGGCGAAATTTTGCTGCCGGACGCCGATCCGATGTTGCTCAGTGGAGGTGGGGTAAGGGCTGAGCCTCACTTCAACCTCGTGGACAGTTTTACCATGTGACTGACGAAAGACAGGCTCTTATTATTACATCACAACCTGGCCTCAACTGTTTCTTGTTCTCAATACTGCATCTGTTCTCTTCAGATCGAGTCTTTCGTCGGATATTGGCGACTTCATCATGGCTGCTTATCAGGGAACGACAGCCCGGTTGAGGCGCACATTTCACTATCCAGAGGAAGACTCTACAGACTCACAGCCTGAAGCTTTGGATGAGCAAGGTTTACATACCATAACAGTCTTGACGAAATACCTAAAATGCACATCTAACACTAATCTTAGAACAAGAAGACTATATCGATCAGCTCGCAGCGGAAAATGCCGCTCGAGATATCCAGTTTCGCCGCTTCCTCCTCGCCGTACCCCTTCTGGCAACCATCCCCTATCTTCCCGCCCTCATAAACCCTCCTACAGCACTTCTCGCTCTCCTAAGCCTAACTTCTCTCTTCTCCACGGCATATCTGCTTCATCACCAACCACCAGCATCATCAGGAATTCCGTTCCTTGACAGCTGGGCAAAGCCCAGAACTCCAAGACCCACTCGCCGACCATCATTATCAACAAGAGAATCTTCAGGCGTGTTTGACGATGATGAAGAGGACGAAGTAGACGATGTGCCGTATGTTCCTCATGAGAGGCCACGACAACGTAGGAGTTCGTTCAGCTACGTCGAACGAAGTTCGCCGCTCCAAACTTATCTGCCCTACCTAAATTTGGGTCTCGGTCTAGTTTTGATTTTGGTGGCCTGGGCAATAGGCAGAACAAAAAGTGAAGCCGTATGGCCCGGAATGGGATACTTGCCCTTAGTGGTCTATGGTATTATTCTGGTGTCAAAGATGGTCATGGGCAGTGTTGACCCCGAGAAGGAGTTGTCGTCGCTCAAGTATGACTACAAAGGTGCCTAATGATAGTTATCAAGCATTTAGTTAATTTGGTATAACAAGTGCAAATACACAGTGATGAATAGTTCTATCCGATCAACACACGTCTTCGGATCTCTGGTTTTCTATCCGTCCCGGCCATTTCAGTCGTTATTTGGGCATTTCTCACTACGGCCACCTACATGTCTATCGAATCATTGAAACGCAAAATACCATGGCTTTTCATAACTCCATCGACGCCCTTGGGTGGTCGAGGGAATGGATCAGTCATTGGGCTCGCATCCGGTGAGTCCGATGACTTGTCTGTCACCAGAGCCAGCCCATGAGACTTGATAGCATCTACCAGTGCAGGTACCATATCCTTCGGCAGTCAGCAAAGAGTTTGTCAATAGCAGAGAAGAGTAGTTTCAACATACCAGTAGTCGAGAATAACATATTAATCCCATGAAGTTATTGCTTTGGGCAATCCTCACCACCTCCTTAATAGAGGTACTGCGCCTTCCACTGGGTCCAGAGGTCGCCTCGCGTCCCAAGTCGTTACACAAGAAAACGGGGAAATTGGGCTGCTTCCAATTCAAGGCTGTACATAGTCGAGGGCTGAAGCTGCTGAATACAATCGATCGAACCACATCAGGAGCCTGTGCACGTTGTGTTCGTGCATGCTCGAACACAATGTTGAGGATTGAATCGACAAACACGTTGACATCCAAAGCAGGCCCAAGCGAGAAGGCCTTTTCTTCCTCGGGAGTCGGGTACAACACTTGGAGGTTAACATGCATTCCAGGGTTGAGTAATGCAAGTGCTTCCTGAAGTGTAACGCCGGCCGTCGCAAGGATGTGATAGACCTCAGCCATGCTTCCAGCTGACTTGGTTTTCAAGTTGGGAAGTTCCGCACGGCTGTTGCTCCTGATAGTCATGGAAGTGAATTGTTCCAGAGTCAATCGGCAGACAGGAATATCAAGGCCACCATAGGCTATTGTCCATCTAGGCCAGAGCACAGGGACACCGTCACTAGTATATTGGACAAAGAGCCTTACATAATCGCCAGAGAGGCTCGATCCAGTTACAATAGCGCTGGTTGGTTGGTTGAATTGGCTTGTTGCTTTCCAGTAGGTTTCAAAGTCGGTAATCTCCAGAGGTTGCCCTTGGAATGGCTTGATGACCTGCACAGTGAAGCTGATCTGTCCAATGGCGCGAAGGCGGGGATCAAACAATGGCAAACAACGTGCTGAAGAGCCTTGTAGTCCTTTGAAGATGCTTGATAGGGCGACTGTTTTGGCAATAACCTTTGCGCCATATGTGGGGAACACGTCGATATCGAGGCTGAAAGTATCCAAGTTGTCAACCTGGAAGGATACGATACGAGTGTCTTCTTGGAAAGGCAGAATGATGTTCTTCGGTATAAGATCCGAAACTTTTGAAGAAATCGTGAGGCGAGCGGCAGGGTATTTTCCGTCCTGGAAGAAGACTAGGGGCTGTTCCTCGAAATCTCCGAAAGAGATCTGAACAACTGTCTTTGTGTCAAGGAAGTTGTGTCCGTATCGGCGCAGAGGAATGATTGGAGGAGGAAGTTCGAGTTCGGGGATCGCATCAGGGTCAAGAGACATGGGCAGAGGCGCTGTACTTGAGTCCGTAGGACCCAAGGCAGGCTGCACCATGAAGGGGCTGGCTCGTGGTCGTGTGTTGAATGGAGTTAGCAATTTCATACACGCAAGATGTCCCTCCCAAGCAGCATAGTACATAGCTGGAAGGTCCTTCTCATCCACGGTGCTTGCATCGACCCCAACCTTGAGTAGTGCTTGAAGACAGTCGACATTGCCTTCGCTTGCAGAATGTACCAGTGGTGTCCATCCATAAAGTTTATCAATTTGGTCGAGATCAGCGCCATATCGCTTGAGGAGTAGAAGCAGTTCTGAGGTTTGGCCAGCTCTCGCTACGAGATGCTGAGGGTAAAGGCCTTCAGCGTCTGGCAAGATCTTGGCCCCATTCTTCAACAGCATCTCAACCACGGCCACCGAGCCATGTTCGCAAGCCAGGTTCAAGGGTACATGATCCGAATCAGAAAACGGATCGATACGTGCAGATCTGGCAAGGAGAAGTTCGATGCAGTCGATATGTCCGTGGATAATAACATGAATCAAGGGTGTGAAGTTGTCATGGTCGATGAGGTCGATGGTATTTTTATTTGCTACATGGTAGTCAGCCAACTAAATCGATACACAAACATTGTTCAGCCAGTTACCGTCCAAGAGGACCTTAAGCATTTCGAATCTTCCGTGAAGGCTGGCGTAATGCAGGGGAACCCGGCCATAGACATCCGTTCTATCCACAGCAACATTGACTGACAAGCCCCACTCCAGGACGTACTGCTTGCCATAGATCGCAGCTTGGTGCAGGCAGTTTCTCTCATTAATATCATCATAAGAGTGGAGATCAACGAGACCTGTATCAAGTAGGACTCGCAGGGACTCTTGTGGAGCTTCTGAGATGGCTGCCAAGAAGGTCCGCGTGAGCCTTTCCATCAACGAGCTGTCTCCATCTCCAGTGTCGTTGGCGGAGCGCATCCGTTGAAGAAGATCCTTCAAGGACTCGAGGTTTCCTGTGATAACAGTATCAAGTAGCAGTGTGTCTGCGTCCCCTTCATCAGTGCCGACGAAATGCTGCGAGGTCACCACGTGTCCCGACTGAAAGTTGACTTGAATTCCATCCGACCAGGCACCAAGCTCTTGTAGACTTGTGGTGGCCTGATCAGAAAGCTCGCTTATTACCGTAGCATTGAAGAATGGCTGGACTTCGACGGCTCTTGAGAGGTAGAGCTCTTTTGTCTTGGACTTTGATGTCTTGTCCCACTTTTTGAGAATCTTTGAGAAAGCAGTACCGTTGATCTCGACAAATTGTTGAAGTTTGTTTAGGTCGGTAGCGAACTGTTGGAAGCCTTCCTCGAGGGTAGTGAACTTGGCTGAGCGCCGAGAGATGCCATGACGAGACTGTATCACCTTCTTCTTATCAAGGAGCGTCTTGAGGCGAATTTTCAGCTACGATATGTTAGCTGCATGTGCCGTTACTATGTTTCGGACGTGATACAAACCTCGGCTTCCTTCTGCAGGTAGAAGGCGTTGACCTTGTCGAGTTCCCGTTCCTGTTCCTCATTTAGCAACCATGTCGGGATGTTCATGACGAAGACGTAACACCAGAATGAACTTACCAGTTGGAAGAAGAAGGTTGCTTTATTGGCCTGGAGGGCGGCCTGGGAATCCACGGGGGTGGCCGAGCGGAGAACATCGTTCTGTGAGGTTAGGGTAGGGGTCGCAGACAGCTTCTTGATGAGCTACATGACGGCATGTCAGTGGAAGAAGTCCCAAGAGTTGGTCGAAATGCAATCTGGTGGCGATGAAGAAACGTGGATGGGTAGGGGATGACGAATGGAAAAGCAAGGAATTGCGAATGAAGCAGGGCATATACTCGGATGATAGCCCAGAACGGCAGTGGGAACAGCAAGGGCAAGGGCAGGGACACGAATAGGAAACTGAGAAGCCAGTTGGCAACCAGAGCTGAGAAAGGCAGACCGAGCAGCTGGAAGAGGAAGGATTGTAAGGGCCTTGGAAAAAGTGGTAGTGGACCGAGCACTGCAGCGTGGGAGATGACAGCGGAGTCGGTAGATGGACGGGGCTCTCGGTGGCACGAACGGAAAGGTTAACAGGAGAGGGAATGACATGGGCGTACCTTTTTCAGGGCTTTATAGTTGACAAAGCTGGCAGCATATTCGGGCACCTCAAGTTGACGCTTCTGGATCTGCTTGCCAAACTTCCTACAGGAGAATGTGAGTAAGCTATGTGCTCATAGTACGGACCATAACGGCAGAGTTGTCATTAGTCTCTAAAGAGTTTCCAGCCCAGAGTGGGTTCTTGACGGGTTGCTGAACCACTGCGAGCTGGGCAACTCGAGACATAGAACAAGGAGCAAGGAAGTACGGATATATCTTACATGCTGCAGCGTGGGCGCCCGTAGGAGCTCTTGGTGACTTAGAGAGCAGACGAGGGAGCGGATAGGGGAGAAGGAATGGTTGACTTGACGATCGTTGCTTGGAGGGAGAAGTGAGCGAGGATGTGTGGCTGGAAATATGCGAGTTTCAGTGTCAGTTACAGCGTCCGGGTGGTATCTTGCGAGTGTTTTGTGTGTATGTGCAACAGTGCAGTATTGAGGGGGAGGGTAGGTAGGTAACAAAATAGAGAACAGCCAGCAGCGGAGACATGACTAGGTCAAGCAAGAGAGAGACCAAAGCAAGGAACGGGGTCTTTAGATGAGCCAGGCATTAAAGGTGCATGTCAAAGTCAGACCAAGATCAGCTCAGCCCAGGCAGAGTTGTTGAAGAGCCCTGGTGGAGTGAGAGTTGAGACCCTGTGGATGCGTCCCGTTTTCTTCACAGCAGCGCAAGCAACCACTTATTTTCCAAGTAATTCCACTTCTCTTTTCCTCTCTTGCACAAGCTTGTCTTGTATAGAGTGACACCACACACACGATAAGCGCCCGGTTTCGTAAGGTCTTTGCTTGGGCATTGACTCATCACCCGACAGCCCGGTTATCCTTACGGCGAGATCGACTCCGGTAGGGCACGTGGGGGGGTACCTTGACTAGAGTCTGCTGACGAAAAAAACCCTCGCGAATAGCGTGGCCTCCAAGTGTGTATGTATAGAAACGAGATGCAGTTTATGGGTAAGGGTTCCATAGAATTATGAGAGTGAAGGGTAATGCAGGGCTAGATCGGATTGGATTAGATACGATATTGGAGATCCTCACTCACCAAAAGCCGAGGCACTTGCTCTCAGAGACTCAGTCAGTGAAGCACAGACCGATAGTCAAATTAACGGTGTTCCTTGATTGTTCCAGGCCTGTCAGAGGGCCCTGTCCGTTGTGTGTCGAGCCTTGAAGGGAGCAGAATCCACTGAGACGAGGCTGGGCTGGCTAAGGTTGTTAAGGCCCTGATCCAATCGATGTGAGCGGGCACAATTGATACAGTCTGTAAAATCTAAATAAGAGGCTATTCTTAAGTTAATTGATTTTAGTAATAAATTATATATTCAAGGCATTTTTAACGCAAACTGTATTTATATAATATATCAATTTTATTATAAACTTAATAAAGAAATGTTAATAAAAAATAAAATAAAAATAATCACTTTTGAATTACTTTTTTACTATTTATTAAAAATAAATTTTTTTTATAGCCTTAACCTAGTAATAACTAATAAATAGGACCTAGATATTCTAGTAATAGCTATAAAAGTATTAACTATAAAGTCTCTAGCTAGACTAAAATCTTAATAAACTTAATTAATAAGGCTACTTTTAAGCTATAATATCTCAAATAACTTTAATTAGAATATATATATTACTTAAGTAGCTAAA
>VYWZ01000047.1:0-13268 GCA_008711595.1 Fusarium xyrophilum | reverse complement strand
CATCCATCCATCCATCCATACAAGGTCCCTCACTCACTTACAGCTGGTTAGCTCGACCCGTTTGACCGTTTGAAGAAGAAGAGGGGTCGCTGTCGCTGTCGCTGTCGCCTTCTGGATCCATCCAAGTGGGATCTGTTGCATCAGCTTGCTAGTATATGCCGCCTGTCCATTATGGTATGGCATGGCATGGCATGGCATGGCATATGAACCAGGTACATGGAATTAGTCACCAACTCACAACGAGGGGCAGACAGTACCGTTAGCTTAGTACTGTAGTATCTCAATATCTTTAAGCTGTATAAAGTGATGGATACCTAGGTATGTATGTCGTGCCTTGACCTTTCCCCTCACCGACTCGCCTCATCGAGTGGACGACGATACCTTGGTTGGTCTTTGTTGGAGCAGAGCAGAGGTACCGCCCGCACTCTCGCGTCTCGGTACCCCCTTCACAGTAGCAGTGAAGATCCTTGTCCCTGGCAGACCTTCTCGAAAAAAGGAACCCTCCATCCCGTGCGCCCTCTGGCAAAATTCCCCTAAGTTAGTCGCAGTGAAGATCATTTGCCCCCAATCACAAGCCACAGAGAGGCCCCGCTCCTCTCACTCTCTCACCACGTTGATCATGTCGCCCGACACGGCATGACGGAGTGAGCAGACGACAAAATATATGTACATGGAAAGGAACAGAATAGGATAGACAAATAGTACGATGTTGATTAGAGTTCGTAAATACTCGCAATAAACAATATTGTTATGCTCTCGTGCTCACCCGCTAGCAACAATTACACTTTTCATGGTCATATGTTTCAACTGTCACGGATCCTTCGGGGGACCAGACGCCAAACTGCTAAACTGCTAGCTAGCTCGTGACAAGGGTCTCCCTGACGACTCATATCTAAGTCCATCGGTAGTGTGTGTGTGTGTGTGTGTGTGTGTCCCGGTGGCTGAGTAGAGGCGAGCACTACACCATTACGGCCATCCAAGAGTAAGACAGAGAGTGCATACAATCCTCAATTCTCATCATGATCGTCAAACATCACTTCCATTGTGCTAACTTCTGTCTCCGACAACTCAGTCAACTCGCCATGCCTGACATCATGATATTCATCTACAACACCTTTTCCCATACAGATAAAGTAGAGCAAAGACCAACCACACAACTCTATCGTGCCAGAGTCCTGTCCATCAAAACGCCAGCATAATGTCACATCCATACATATGTTCTGCCGTCCTCTCTTTCGTTCCTTCGTTCCTTCGTCCTCAGCTCCCACTCCAACAAGGCTAAAGCTTCGACTGCATGTCGCCACGCTCCTCTTTTATACAACCATCAGCACATTCCAACATGCTTCCATTCACTTTCGTGCATGCATCTCCGTCGTATGTATGCGTGCACCTCGTCATCCCAGTTTCCCCCGCAGGGCGTCCACCTCTCGTTGTAGGGCGTCCAGGTCAGCCAAGATGTCGACACTCTTCCCTGGCTCGTTTGCCGATTGCGGAGATGTGGGACCCGAGCCGGCTGTCGCTGCGACACTGTCAGGCTCCTCCTCGGCCACTTGACTCGATCCAGCCTTCCCTACACCATCAAGACTCGTCCTCCGAGGTCCATCGACGCTGCCACGGCTGCTGCCTCGTTGCCTTCGAGGTGGTGGAGGGGGTGCCATCTGATTATGAGGTTTTGCTTCGAATGAGATCCGCCGGCTAGTGCTGTCGACACTTCTGATACTCGCAGGTCGTCGAACAGATGTGTTTCGCGCAGGTGGTGGTGGTGGAGCCCAAGATTTCGTTGTCGCTAGGGGCTGATGTGTTCCTGATTGCGTATCTCTCGGTGGTGTTAACTCGACTGTGGAAGATTGACGCAGCTGTGATGGCGTAGAGGCGGTGCCCATATCGACATCCAGGGATGGAGCCGGAGATGATGACGATTGGCTCAGATCCGTGAGGCTTGAGGCCACCCCCAAGGGCCTCTGCGTGGACTGTCTCGAGGTGTGATGAGATCTTGGTGGCGGTGGTGGAGGTGCTGCTGCATGTGAGTCACGTCGGTTGTGCTCAGGTCGGGATCTCATAGAGGATGACCGTGATAAGTTCTCTTCATTGTGCACAAATTGCTGCTGTGTCAAGCCTAGACCAGACGCATAGGTCTTGCTCTCTCCTCTCGCGTGACCTCGTCGAGGTGGTGGTGCAGGAACCGCTTTTCGGCTGCCGTCTGATGGTTCTAGCGATGCTAATCCCACATCACCTTCGGCCTCTGGAACTTTGCCAGCTGCTTCGCGGTCAAACGGCGAGTCGCCTCCTTCCATGCTTCTTCTCACCGGCGCGGGCGGAAGCGGTTTGTTCATATCTGATGACAGTGTCGCAAGAGGTTCTCGAGATGCCTGACCAACCAGATCCAGCTTGATGGACTTTCCATGTCGCGAGCTAGGCGGTGGCGGCGGTCTCTTGCTGTTCTTTGAACTCAGTTGGACGGAAGCGCTTGAGTCAGAAACGTTCTCTTGGTCAATATCATCTTCCGGGGTATCCGAGGCTTCTTCAGATATGAGAGATGCTTCTTGGAGTACATTCCCGGGGGCCGATATATCTTTCGAATCATCATGTGAGATTCTTCGGAAAACAGACGGTTGGTCTTTTGTGTTCTTGGCTGGTGGCGGCATTGACTGTCGGATTTTCGGCGGCGAAGACTTGTCCGACTCCGTATTACCCGTCATCAGTAATCGTTTGAAAGAATTGACGTCCAGAGACCTTCTGGCTGTATTAGCAGCTTTGAGCGCATGGCCTTCTTCTTTGCGCTCATGCTCAAGTTTTTGTTCCGCAACGGGAGAATCAACACTGCGTAATGTCTTGCTGAATGGGTTTCCTATGCCCTGACCGCCATTCGGAGCGTAGCCACGGGCATCCGCAGCTACCATTTCGCGGCCGCTATCGTCGGTAGACGTTGCATCGAACGGATCGTCCTCATTTTGTTGGTTCGCAGTCTGTTGCGCTATAGAAGGTGCCGCAAATGCCCATTCGGGAGAGTCGGGACACAGCGGCGGGGGTGATAGTACGCGGACTTTTTTGGTGATCTTGGATTTCGAGTCAATTGTCGAAGAGCCAACTTGCTGGAAGCTGGTTGGAGGCGGAGGAGTAGGTGCTGTTTCAATTTGATCGAGAGCCGGGAAACGAGAAGCAGCGGAGGATGTTGAGTTGGGAAAAGAAGCTGAGTCTACCGTAATGGCAGCACTCTTGCGAAACGGATTAGACGATGCCATAGTGACTAGATTCTCTGCGCGATCAGCTCGGGTGGTATCTCAAGGCGTGTCTCGTCTCGTTCTGCTATAGTTCGAGCTTATCGTCTGCGTCACGGGGGAGATGGAAAGGTGATTCTGATGCGATAATAGGTCAAGACGCATGCAAACAGAGACTGCCCGCCATCTTCGGCACAGCCGGGCAAGAGCTTGGGTTGGCGGCCAAGACAGGAAAACCGTGTGGAGGAGATTAGGCGGCAATGGAAGTGATAATAACAGCGCAGCGCATATGAGACGGAAACGAGGCAGAACAAGACGATAGTGGATTTTTTTCGAGATTAACGAAGCACAGGTCTTGTAGGCAAGGTAGGTACGGAGTAGCCTTGTGAGGAAATGAGGTTCAGGCGTAACACAGCGTAGCAAGTGGCCCCCGGAACGATCGGTCAGGAGCTGGAGGGGGACGTCGCAGCAAGATTGCTAAGGCACACACAACCTGAAGTGTTGTTTGTACCAAACGAGGTCCTGAGTCACTGGGGACAGGGAAAGAAATCTGGCGATGCCACTCAAGAGGCGTCCAAAGTAGGCTAAAGTCGTCAGCGCCTTCGGGCCCCAGGGTCAATATCTTATCGCTAACGGTGCCTGGACCCAGCACAGAATCGAGTCACTTTCAGGGGGGAAACAGAAGCCTATCTTAGGCTGGACAGGACGGAGTCAACTAGAGAGAACGAAACAGAACGAACAGGCGATGATCATTGACGGGCATGAAGAAGCACGGGCCAGCCGGGAGCTTACGAGGGGCAGAAATACCGCTGACGTTGGGCATTGTGGTCCTTACAAGCAGGATACGTACTGTCATAGCTCTTCGCTCGGTAATCTGTGCTGAGGGGAGTACAGGTACGAGGTCGACAGGTCGATATCTGTAGCTGAAATGTCTCATCTCACGCCCCCGGACGATACGGTTTCGAAATACAGAGTAGACGCTGAGATCCAATGTGTGTCTTGCTGACTATGCGCGAAAACGACTGTAGACTTCTATATCTTGGCCCTATAGGTAGTTAAATGAGTCATCGTATCATCTGTGAAATGCACTCTTTACCAAACCTCTTCGAAGTATTCCTAAGTATTCCCCTACTTCAGGTCTTCAGCATCAGCTAGACTTGAATGGTGAGTTGACCTTTTAGGGAGACACCACGGGTGCCAAGACAAAAGCTTCATGGTTCCACTTTTCTCGACTACAATTCCTCACCAGCAGGTCAGCGACACACTCAAACATGATATGCCGGCGAGTGCCAACACCTCAGCCAAGGCAAGATGACAACTATGATGAATGACTGGAAAGCTCTCGTCTCGAAGCAACAATTCAATTGTGGCGAGTAAGGCTTGGAATGTGCACTCGCGCTTAGGAAACTGCGAATACGAACATACTTTACCGAGACTCACTTACACGCAGAACAAGGCTGACGCGTAAATGCTCTACAGTTTCAGACCACCAACAGGCAACTATCGTCTTAGATTGCGCTCATTTCATACCCATCCAAAGAGTTCGACGCTCATCAAGGCCGCCTTTTTCCTCCACGTACATAGTCTGTTGTTTCGTTCGTCAGCCAGAACATGTTGGCGACCCGCGTGAGACCCCCCCTGGCAAAGACTCCATGAGTCGAGACACGCTTCACCTCAACCCACGTAAACAAGCCCTAAGACAGCGCGTCACATGAAACGCGCTCGCTCATACCATGACGCACCGTAAGAAGACTCTGTCATGTCATATAAGATAATACAAGGGACAAAATCGCATAGAAATGACCCTCATTTCTAGAGTACCACCTCCAACATAATGAGATGGCTGAGGGTAGAATCATACAGACGCGAGTCTCCGCGTGCACGTGTAAACAAACAGCCGGTAATCCCGCGTTCCGAACCAAACCATCAAAATACCAGTAGCCGTACTTTCCGTACCCTTGCTGTGAACAGATCCTTTAACGCCGTGGCCGTCATTAATTAAAGTTCAATACTGCTCAGCGTTCTTTACGCCTTGGCAGCGGCCTTCTTGGGTGCTGCCTTCTTGGATGCAGGAGTCTTCTTTGGGGCTGCTGACTTGTTGGTCTTGATGACGCGACCTGTCTTTGTCTTTGTGAGAGCGGTCTCGGGCTTCTCAGCCTTGTCGGCCTGTATAGAATGTTAGAGGATGCGGTGCGAGAGCAGCTGAGTCAACACATACCTTCTTGGGAGCAGCGGGCTTCTTGGCAGTAGCAGGCTTCTCGGCCTTCTCGGCCTTCTCGGCCTTCTTCTCGGTGGTCTTCTTCTCAGCGGCGGCCTTCTTGGGGGCAGCGGCCTTCTTCTCGGTAGCAGGTTTCTTGGGGGCAGTAGTCTTCTTGGCAGCGGGCTTCTTGGCGGCAGGCTTCTCAGCTGCCTCCTTCTTCTCGGCAGCGGGCTTCTTAGGAGCAAGGGGCTTCTTAGCCTCAGGCTGCTTCTTGGCGAGCTTGGTACCACCGGAAGGACCCTTGGGCTGCTCAAATACACCCTTGTCGACACCAGCCTTCAAGGCCTTGTTGAAGAGAGAGTCGAACATGTTGTGGGTGACATTGAGAGTGTTGTTGGCCTTGACATACTTCTTCAGTGATTGACGGCTGCGTGGCGGGTCAGCAACTGGTGGGAAAGAGGGAAGGGAAAGGCGACAACGTGAATGCGTTGCGCGACGAGGAGAAATGAAAAATGAAGCTTACCTAGAGCCCTTTCGGTCCTTGAGCTGTTAGATGCAAAGAAAACACGTTAGTGAGTGAAAACGAATAAGAGAGATGAGCGAGGTAAAATGGTCGGTCGGGCGCGTGGCGATAGCCTCATCCGCGACCGAAGACCGAGTGCGCGATAGTGAACGCGACGTGAATGGGGAGCCTTCAGAATTCACATACGTTGACAATGGCATCAGTGATCATGTCCTGAGATTGAAATGTTAACGACTAATCCAGAGGAAACGTCTTGAGAATGAATGAACTCACCTGATAGCTGGCGTGGCCAGACTTCTTGGGAGCGGCGGCAGCGGCTTTGGTAGGCATTGTGGTGGATTGTGTGGGTTGAGATGCTTTGAGTAAAGACGTGTAGTGTAGTTGAGACGATAAATGAGACGCGACAAAAACGTTTAGATATTCAAGGCTTTGGAAGACGTTTAAGAGACTGGAGAGCAAACGACGAGTAGAACTATGTTGGTCGGGCGCGTGGAGGGGACGGGTCATGTTTATATATTCGGCGGGGGCAGAGCGCAATCACTCTCCTGCTCCTGCTCCTGCGCTGCTCTCTCTCCTCTTACATCTTTGCAACTCTCCCGTCTTGCTCACCTGCCACAGGCCCACTTGCCCCGATTGGGAGGAGGGGCATTTTAAAGCGCCACACTAAAAATGCGTATGCACACTTAGCACCCGGTGGCATGCCATTGCACAATATAGCGTACAAGAGCGACAAGATCTTCATAGAACACGTGAACTTTCTTATCGCGCTTCTGGATTGGCCGAAGCTCGCTACATAACTCACAATCTCTTGCACTATTTGGGTCCAGCCACACCCAAGCTCATCAAAGTTAGAGAGATGCCAAGCCTGGACCCTCCACGATATGGCACTTGAGAAAATGGGGCACCCAAAAATGCCAAAATGAATCCTGGGCAAGTGACCATTTTTCTGATTGGCCAACCCAGACATCACCTCGGGTGAGGTGTACCTCTGTGTGATCTAGAGTCTGGCAAAATGCGAGCGCAACTCATGCCCCCGAGCATCCATTTCCCTCGATTCTCTCGCTTCTTCGACAGCCATTGTCCAAGAGATGAATGACTCGACTGCTTTGTCTTCTTGCGAGTCTCGGGCAATCTTTTGCGTTCCAAATTAGGTGGAGGATTCGCTGACTTGTTGCGACTGATATATGAGGCTTCCTTCGCGCTCGAGAACTGTTGAGCGGCGATTGAATGAGCCATGCTCGTTGTCGCATTCCGATTTACGACTCATAGAGTGATGAATATGCTCCTGTGAAGCTTTTTAATGCCTTTTTAAGAAACAGCGACCATGACAGTGTAACTTTTACGTTACTCCGGCTCAATTTCATCACTATATTATCCATATCGCTCAAAGTCACTCCCAAGTACATTTCTCAACATCGCGCGTTGTTTCTGAAGCTATCCGCATCCCACCACTGTCTAATCGTTAAACCACCACACACCACACCACAAGCCAATTTTGCATCACTTCGTCGTCGGAAAGTACACAGATGCAACTTAAGCACAATTTTGCTTTTTTTTGTTGAATAAAATATTCCCATCGACTCTTGAGAGGGCGAAGATGTTGCATCACGACTTACACGGTCGGAGGCGTCAAAGAAGCAACACATAATGGTGAATAGTCTACGATTCGCATCCACACATCTCATGGTCTCTCATTTATGTACTTTTTTCGATCTCTACTTCTTTGTTTCGTCCTACTTTATGAGTTTTGCTTTTTTGTATCAGATTTACCTGCACTTATAGTAAACTACTCAATGTATGTATGTTGTTCATACTCGAGCCAAGCGGGTCAGACATCTGACTCAGGGCATCTGCAATTCTTCGTCATTCTAATTTGGTCTTTGACTTATCTACAGCACTTAAGGAGGGAGAAGGACAACATCTTATAACCTCATCGTAACAATATGACCAGCCACTTTGGTGCTTTACCTCAGGCTTCATCGTCGCAATTGACGCGTTACGTCAAGTGAGGGGCAGGACGTCGCATCATGAGAGCTTGCGCCCAACTCAATAGCATTATCGTCTGGGCACTAAATCACACAAAACATACGCCAGCTTTTGCAAATATCTGGCTGTCTTAAAGATGCTGTTTATTGACCTTGATCTGAGATCTGTACATTATTTTTGCTCGCCGCAATGTTAGTATGAGGACGTGATTATACACCCCACCCGATCACGGGCCTCTCATGGCATGGCTTGGGCTTGTCTCCAAACCGCAACACTATTGCTTCGTTCATGGGCTGTTTATCGAAAGCCGGAGTTTCATTCGTTCGGAATTCTGGCAAAAAGGCGTTTCCATTCTGCGATGATTTTCATATTTGTTTCTTAACGACACAGCTTATCAGTGGATTTCCATATGAACAATGCTATTTCTGACATTGCGGCAGCCAGCGCAACTTCTACAATGACGACTAGCATAGTGAAACAGCTACCAGAGGTACCTCAAATAATATAGAAATAGAGAATACTCCCGTCTCAACTGCTCCCACGAGCTTGCAAGGAGACGGTACAGTTACACAAAAGCCAACGGCTTTACAGGTGTAGGTTAGCGTTAACACATGGGCCGAGTTCCCTCCCAAGTTGAGCATGGCAAACAGGTCTGCTACTCTTCATATTATTTTGGAAGTCTCTACTATATATTCACACACAAAATCGTTTACACAGTTGTTGAGCGAGACATATGGCATCATATCGTTGGTTATGCGCATCATTACTTACACTTATCAATTACGATGTTGAAGCATCACATGACCCGTCTTATAGATCACAGTCCGCCTGTACAGTGTATCTTCTAATCTTACTTCAAGCCTTACCAATCAGAGTAAGGTGGGACACGGAACACGATCACCCAGAATGTCCAACCGGAAGGTGCACCAGAAAAGGCCAGCGAGGCAGGCAGGACACCTATCATCAATCAACGATAGCATCTCGATTCTGCTCCTGAAAACTTCAGTGAAGAAAAAAGAAGATCTTCAGCTTGGGTGCGGACTTGGGAGACCATGTTCATGATTTTCTGCATATAATTTCCTTGTCGAATTCTCTTGTCCCATGTTATTTAAGCTTCAACTCAGGTAGCTACCGCCTTCCATCATTCTAAGGTACATTTCATTGCCCCACGTCTCCTTTACTGGGCATACGCTCATCCGATAGATCGATACTCGTCCTCGATACTATCATCCCTTTTGCTTCTCAAGCCTCAACGTCGCAATGGCCGACTACGCTCAATACCACGCTCTTGGACACGGCGAGGTCATCGACCCCAATGATCCTAACCGAACATCTCAACCCTCTGCGCAACAGTTCCAACCGCCAATCGCTCCCTCACCTTACCAACAACAAGCATCACCATATGGAGCACCCCAAAATCTTGGAGGCCAGCAAGCGCCTCCCCCTATGACTGGCTCTCCCGCACCAGCTCCTGGATACGGTCATGCACCTCCACCACAAGATGCTACACTAGCTGCTCAGCTTGGTGGAATGAACTTGGGAGATGGACATGGCACAGCGAGAAGGAAGAAGAAGGACCGTCATGCATACCATACCGTCGAACCTACCGGCTCCTCACAAGCCTTCAATGGCATGCCGCCCCAGGGGACCTCGGCCACACAGTTCCTCGACAGCGTCCCTGGCGGTCACGGTTTTGGAGGTCAGTTTGGAAGCCCCCAGAGAACTCCTCAGATGCAAAGTCAGAGCCAATTTAGTGCGCCGGTTAACCCAGCATTTGGTCCTGGTCCTGGTCCTGTTGCTGGAACACCCGGTGTCGGCGAGGGCCTCGGTACAGCCTCGGTGTCTACCAGCGGACCCAAGGGAGTGTCACCTGACGACATGCCCAGCGTACCGGCCTCGCGAGATGCTATCCAGCAGTACTACCTCAAGAACGTCTATCCCACCTTCGAACGACATGTCCCTCCTCCCTCGACCGTTTCGTTTGTTGCCTTTGACCAGGGCAACTCGTCACCGAAGTACACTCGACTCACACTCAATAACATCCCCACTACCCAGGACGCTCTGCAGGCTGCCGGCCTTTCTCTGGGACTCTTGCTGCAGCCGCTAGCTCCTCTGCAGGCTGGAGAAGCCGAAATACCTGTCCTCGACTTTGGTGAAGCTGGACCCCCACGATGCAGACGATGCCGAGCTTATATGAACCCCTTTATGATGTTCCGTTCAGGTGGAAACAAGTTTGTCTGTAACCTCTGCGCATACCCCAACGAGACTCCTCCCGAATATTTCTCTGCGACCAACCCACAAGGTGTCCGAGTTGATCGTGACACTCGACCCGAGCTTCACCGAGGAACTGTAGAGTTCGTGGTGCCTAAAGAGTACTGGACCAGGGAGCCCGTGGGATTGCGATGGTTGTTCCTTATCGATGTAACCCAAGAATCCTACAACAAGGGATATGTTGAGGCTTTCTGTGAGGGTATCCGTGTTGCTCTATATGGTGGTGAAGATCAAGAGTTGGATGAGAATGGAGAGCTGAAACGTAGGATACCAGAAGGTGCCAAGGTTGGATTCGTCACGTACGACAAGGACATTCACTTTTACAATGTCAACGTAAGTTAAAGATGATACTCATACTGTCACTTTTACTGACTATCTACAGCCTGCCTTGGATCAAGCTCAGATGATGATCATGCCTGACCTTGAGGACCCCTTTCTGCCCCTAAGCGAGGGACTCTTCGTCGATCCATATGAATCCAAGGATGTGATCACATCTCTGCTTACTAGGCTTCCGGATATGTTCTCTACCATCAAAAACCCTGAACCAGCCCTTCTCGCTGCCCTGAACTCCGCACTTGCTGCCCTCGAGGCGACAGGAGGCAAGGTTATGGCATCTTGCTCTGCGCTACCAACTTGGGGTCCTGGTCGTCTCTTCATGCGTGATAATGGTAATCACCCTGGAGGTGAAATTGACAAGAAGCTCTACACAACTGAGCACCCGGCCTGGAAGAAGGTTGCCGAGAAGATGGCTGCTTCCGGTGTCGGTGCCGATTTCTTCCTTGCTGCTCCTTCTGGCGGTTATCTTGATATTGCGACTATTGGTAGGCCAAGTCCCTAAAACTGTCATAAACTCATCCTAAACTAATTTTTTTTCTAGGTCATGTGTCCTCAACCACTGGCGGAGAGACCTTTTACTACCCTAACTTCATCGCTGCGAGGGATAGCCGAAAGTTATCACTCGAGATCTCACACGCCGTGACCAGAGAGACTGGCTTCCAAGCTCTTATGAAGGTCAGATGCTCTAACGGCCTCCAAGTCTCGAGCTACCATGGCAACTTTATCCAACACACCTTTGGTGCCGACCTGGAAATTGGCGTCATTGATGCTGATAAGGCGATAGGTGTCAGCTTTAGTTACGATGGAAAGCTGGACCCCAAGCTTGATGCTCACTTCCAGTCTGCCCTCCTCTATACAACGGCTTCAGGCGAACGACGCGTGCGATGTTCAAATGTTATTGCTAGCGTTACGGAAACCTCCAAGGAATCGGGTGCGCGTGAGCAGGGTATTCGTGAGTGCCTCAAGTTTGTTGATCAGGACGCTGTCATTGGTATGCTGGCCAAGGAAGCCAGCACGAAGTTGGCGACTACATCAAGTAACCTCAAGGATATCCGTCACTGGCTAAGTGAGAAGGCTATTGACGTTCTTGCTTGCTATCGAAAGCATGCCGCTCAGCAGCACCCTCCAGGACAGCTTGTCATGCCTGAGCGATTAAAGGAGTACTCCATGTACCTTCTTGGTCTCCTCAAGTGCCGAGCACTCAAGGGAGGTGTTGAGAACTCGGACCGCCGAGTCCACGAGATGCGAATGCTTCGTTCTATGGGTGCTCTCGAGCTAAGCCTGTATTTGTACCCCCGGATGATTCCTATCCACAACCTCGCACCTGAAGAGGGCTTCGCCGACCCCGAGACAGGCCACCTCAGGATGCCACCTGCGATCCGCACATCATTCTCACGAGTTGAGCCAGGTGGCGTGTATCTGGTTGACAATGGCCAACAGTGCCTCCTTTGGTTCCACTCACAGACTTCTCCTAACCTCATTTCTGATCTGTTTGGTGAAGACAAGGACTCCCTCAAGAGTCTTGACCCCTACACATCAGCTCTGCCACTGCTTGAGACTCACCTCAACGCTCAAGTCCGCAACATTATCGAGTTCCTCCGAACGATGCGTGGTTCAAAAGGTCTCACTATCCAGCTCGCTCGACAAGGCATTGACGGCGCCGAGTTTGACTTTGCTCGTATGCTCGTGGAAGATCGTAACAACGAGGCTCAGAGTTATGTGGACTGGCTGGTACACATCCACAAGGGTGTTCAGTTGGAGGTAAGTTTCTTCTGATCATGACTTATCTACAGAAAAGGTCTAACATGCATTGTAGCTGAGCGGACAACGTAAGAAGGAGGGCGAGGAGCACACGGCGGCAAGCTTGTCAAACTTTACAGGTTTGAGACCAGCTTATTGGTAGTTGAAAGAGTCCAGCAGCTTGATAGAATCGGATCTTGATAACAGCGGTCGTCTATCTCATGGAGTAATGTAACAGAAATAAGCAAAAGACTCTGGTGGGGGAGACAGGATGAAAGGACAGATGATAATTTGGTTAACATGTAGCGAGTAGCACGAACACACCGACACATTATCGTCGAGTCCCATCTCAGTCTGGTCACGGACGATGTCCTTCCTGTCCGTTGTTGCACGATACATGTGTCCATCCGTAACATGGGAGACACTCAAGTATACAGCTTACACCGCAACATTATATTCATGCTTGTCTTGAATCTTGCAAAGACAACAGAACAAGGCTGGCTGTATGTGTTTCTCCCTTGCAGGAAAAGACACTCTGTTGTCACCTCGCCAATCTCTTTTTCAGGCGGTCAGTCAGATTTTTGTGTTACTGCATCTCGCCTCTTTGCATGACTCGCCTCTGCATGACTCCTCTGAAACAAAAACCCTCCCCCACTTTACAGTTTTTCTCTCTTTTCGTTGTTATCACAGTCTATCCTTAACTTTCTGTGTATGTATGCCCCCTTCACCGTTCTTTGCGCCTCGTGGAAAAGGGTCTGCGATGTAACGAGATGCTGATGTCGTGTAATGGTGTCGCAATCGAGATTTGTGAAACAGTCCGAGAGAGGGAGCAATGCTTATTTGACAAAGTTTTGGATACAAGATTTGAAGAGGCGGTGGAGAAGGGAACACAGAGATTGAAATGCATATATACGGAGTACAGCTGGAGATAACATGTTACAAGCCCATGGGGAAGCATAACGCACTCACTCGCTCACTCACTCACTCACTCACT